>NWSH02000517.1:2117755-2138714 GCA_002382865.2 Heliothis virescens
CGATTTCAAAACTCATAGTTTCATTTCAAATTGTGTGGATTTTAATTATTATTATTAATAAAAGGATTTATTTGATTGACAGTATTTTTTTAAATTCATTTTTAAGCTGTAGTGAAAAGTTTGGGAACCTCTTCTTCAATCTTTCCCCGGTGGGGTAAGATTGAAATATACAAAACAAATAATTCGTTTTATCTTTGTTATGCCAAGGCATTTTGACACTACTGGTAGTTCCGAGTATTCTAGGCACTTCAAAATAAAGACTAGTGAGCATCAACAGCGTCAGATATTCATTTGAACGATTTTAGAAACTATTTCGGTCTTTCCCCATCACCTTTTCGTCTTTCCCCTAGACATATTTTCGTAATAACAACATTTAACTTATTTTTTTTTCTGCTTTCGAATAGATTTAATAGGAAGGTATTAATATGATACAAAAATTTAATCTTTGCTCTTTACTCATGACAAAAAACATTTTAGAATACGCTTATATGTACGGTTCTACACGTCTTCAAACACAACACTGCTCATCTCATTGAAAAACCGTTCGGTCTTGCCCCTACCGACCTTACCAAGTTCTGTACAAAATCCGAATATGTATTTATAGGAACAAGATATGACTTGGCCAGTTTTTATCAGGATTAAAAAAATGTTTTATGTATATTTTATTAATAACTGAGGTAATGAAAACTGGCCAAGTTAATAATAGGCGAGTATTAATTTATAATTTTATTTGGGTGGAATAAGAACATTTGCTTCTTTTATTTGGGTGGAATAATAGTTAGCTTTCTAGAAAAAAATAATTTTGGGTGTATAAAATATTTTTTAGTTTGAATCGTTTTGACGAGGGTTAAGCCTTTGACAAGGTCAGTTATTCTGAACGATAACAAATTCTTTTTAGGACCAAAGTTTTTTTACGTTTAATTTTACGCTATTATAGTATACTTATACATATTTAAGTGCAAAATTATCTGTCAATAAAATACAAACGATAACGTAATTCTGTAGCTATTTTTACAAAAATCCGTAACATCCAAACTTCTGTTAACAGATGGCCCTAAAACATATATCTCAACATAATTCAGGGCAAAGGAATTTAATTTGCTCAGTATAATATGGGTCGATAACGAAAGGGTACACTAACCGTCCTGTTTGCGCCAATTTTAACATTCCTATCATTTTGACTGGATGACATAGTCCGTGTTGTGGTTACAATTCAAGTTTTCATATTACTCTACTACTTAGGGGCCCGTGAAAGCTCATAGCTAAATAGCAGCCGCACGGATCATAAGATTAAGCAACGCTTGGCGCGGTCAGTCTATGGATAGGTGACCATCTTGTCATATACACTCACGACCAAAAATAATGGGCAGCAAGAAAAATGAGGTTCATTCAAAGTTTACTATCTACGAAGAGTGTGCTTGCATTTTGCATATAAATATGCCATATTGTGTATATATCCATGGAGCAGCTTTGTGTTAGTTTTAAACCTTGTAGTAATAAGAATGGGCCTTGTACATATAATTCATGTGTGTAAAACATGGTTGTACCTCAGAAAAGAGAAGCTAAACCTGTCGTAACAGGTGCGGGTATTACACATTACCTAAACTGTAAAAACATGCAAAAGGGTTAATGTGTTACCTGATATTAAAGTAGGTTTCGAGAATTTTCAATGAGTGCCCGATTTTACTACTGTGACGTGTACTTTTTATTTATAAAAAGTTCTTTCACTTTTTGGCACAAAAAACTGTCATGAAGTTTAAAGACAGTCAAACAAGCATGCTATGCATAGGTAAAATAAAATGCTGCTTATTTGCAAATTGATTAAATTGGACCGTGACCCTTTATTTTTGCCTGTTGTACCCGCCAATCAGATTGACCAGAACTTTCCTGAATTCTGTTTGAGGCCACTAAACTTGCGAACGGTTTTCAAAACGAGTTGGCGGACAAAATATTATGAGAAAGTTTCATTCATATTTTTGGCAATATTTTCTGTGTCATGTAAAAAAATGTTTTTTATTTTTGAGAAATTACATCAAAATATTCAGCCGTAATATTCGTGATGTACAGCTCATCAATTTACCTCAATCTGTCAAACTGCAATAGACTTTCCACCTTAAAACAATAGTGGAAGGTTAATGTTCGATTGGTATTTGATAGATTGTGGTAGGTAGGCTGAATACAGATATTTTTCCCAATAACTTAAAATCACACAGCGGTAAAGCAAGTTCCCACCTCGGTGCCTGACACATCCGTACAAACATACTTTATTCAAAATTCTTGAGGATATATATCAGCCATTGGCATGAAGCCAGGAATATCTTTGTCACCAAAGCTTGCAACCAGACACGTAAGTGAAACTCGGTTTGCAAGCCAAATTGAGATAATATTTTATTGAGAGCAAGTGTTTTTGTTCGCTAAAGGTTTGTGCTGCATTTAAAGGTGTTTTCAATACCAATAGTTATGTATACGGCGCGGGCGCTCGAAAACTCCTGAACGTTAGCTTAAATATCAACAAATGATAAAAAAAACAGTAAGCGCGAGTTATTTACACAATTTTTTTAAATAGTCCAGTTCAATCCGATTTTTTTGTAATTCCTGTAATTTAAATTAATTTTGTTATGTTTTATTTTTTCGCTCCGATAACATATTTATTTTCCTAAATATGATAGATATTCTTTTTTGTTGTTCTTGGTTTTTTCCTTTTCTCGTGGCCCTATTTTTTCTCACTATGACCTCACTCCAATTAGGGTGGGTCCGATTTGTGAAATTGACTGAATACTTGAGCGCACAGTCATTACGCTTAAATCAGTTTCGCGCTGATTCCGCTCGTTTATAAGTAAAAAAGTTTGCTTGAATAAGCGAAAATGACGCAACGGCGATGGGGATCTTACCTGACGTTTGACGTTTGGCTCGATTACCTGTTTTTGAAAATGGGCTCAAAAGATTGACTATCCATGTGAACTACTTTTCGCCATTAAGACAGAATCGTCTTTTTCTTTTTCCATTTTTACCTGAGAGCAGATGGGACCAGTGGACAGGACCAGTGGTGTTGACACCACAAAAGAAATCGCTTAGCAAATTTTCTATATTTTATCAATGTAAAAAAGATTTTAAAATATTTAGTAGGTATATAGTTATTTTTAAAATGAATATTTGAGATATTCCTAACTTTACAATAACACCTTATCAACTTCTTCGTTATAAAAAGGTAATCGGTATTAAAGATAATACATCTTTAAACCCATTTATTCGTAGAAAAAAGATAAGCTGCCTGCAACTACCGTATCTAGCACGTCTTAATACATTCGTTACGCCACTTCGCGGCTAAATTGAAAACGTGCGTGGCACTTCCCATGTTATACACGGAATGAAAATATCACGTTTTTGTGTGAAGTCTTGAACGATAGGAACCTCATATCCTTCATATGAGGTTCCTATCGTTCAGTTTAAAAAATCTCAGGAGTAGGTTTTAAAGACCTTTTTTTTTGGCGGTGGGAAATCATCAAATGACCCATCTCGCCGTGTGTGATAGCGTGAGAAAATGTCAGACTTTTACTGACTAAAACCCATCGTGTTCTTTGTGTGCCTGGGCCGCGGTAACTCTATCGGACAATCCCGTAACCCCGGAGGATATAATGACCTCAAATTATAAACCAGGCTTTTGTAACTCATTCATTCATTGCTTGCGGATATTTGTTACTATTTTCTTTCACGCAAGAACTTCTTATTATACAGATTATCTTCATCATAAAGGCCAACTAAAGGTAAAACTTAAGCGTACCAACTACTATCCAATTTACTTTAACAAACAGCCACTAACCAGGCAGCATTTAAATCCTTAAATCTAAAATTTTCTCAAGTCCAAAGCACAGTCGCTTATAAACCTATTACCGCAGCTAAGCAGCTAATCTGGGGGTTCGCTAACGATCTCTAACGTGGTAATGTGGTGCGGTGAGACGTCCGCTCGCCACGAAATATGGGACGCGATTGTGGTGATAATGCGATGTGTACTTGGAGCATTTAATTGACATGATACGCTGCCTGTTATCACCTACTTCTTCTTATCGAGTGATCTGCAGGTGTAAGGGTTTTCTGAAATCCGCCTGATGGCCTCTGACGTGGAATTATAACTACGACTGCTACTGGGTAACATTTGAGGACGCCAGCTTTACGTCCCCTACCAGGTACAGGGGTGTAACACCGCCAACTTCCTAACTCCAGGCCACTTTGTGAAAGTTTCTAAAACCCACAAAGCGATTTCGGCCTGACCCGGGAATAGAACCCGAAACTTTTTTGTGGAAACAAATCACCCAGATGATCCAAGTGGACTAATCCTTTCTCGCTGACAAAGACCGCCGAGTGCGTGCAAACTCTGTGATCAAAAATGCTATGTATTACTTTTTCTTAAGTTGCTTCGCCTTTTGTACAGATTACCATTTGAACATTAACCTTCCATATTTGTGATAAGGTTGAAAATCTATTAAAGAAATTTGACAGATTGTGGTATCTGGATATGCTGTCTGTACCAAAATTGGTAGACATGTTCGCATAGATGTGCTGCGCTGGTGGCGGCTCCAATTGGTTACATAATCTTAGGATGTGCGCGTTGTTAGCCGTGATATTTAGGTTAAGGTAGATGGCCTATTAATTGGGCTAACCAATAATATAGTATCAGCGTTTAGCTCAGATCAATAAAATATTTTTTTTTCTGTTTATGCCAGGCCTAAGAGGCCTTTTTACCCCATTAAAGAAAGTAATTTCATTGAAATTGCTTGTTTTTGCTGCTCTACAAACACTAGCTAGTTACAGAAATATCAATCTTCTTAGTTACTCCACAAAAAAAAGCATCGCTACCCCTTATAAACTATTCAAAAAGCCCCATAAGCACAGGCACAATATTTTGTCACACCACAACATTTTAACCGCAAGGTGTGGGACTCATTATGCCCCTAATCCCCATCACTTGGCCGCGAGTAAGCCAGGGGTAAATCAGGTCGAGTGTCGCGGAAATGTTACCCGGTGACTTGGATTACGTGGAGGTCAAAGAAGGGAGTTAGTACGTAGTGTTTAAAGACTGGAGAAAAAATAGTAATGAGTTTAAGCTGATTTTAGTGGGATTTGTAAAAGTAAAAATTATACGCGGTCAAATTGTGAATCTCCTTCTTTTTGGTAAGTCGGTTAAAAAAGCAGTAGATACTGTTATACGTGCTTTTTTCCTCTAATGGTGGGTTGTATCAAGTAACTATAATGGCAATGAAATTATACCCAGCCACCAAAATACCTATCAAAACGCTAATCTCAGGAACTACTGGTCCGATTTGAAAAATTCTTTCAGTGTTAGATAGCCCATTTATTGACAAAGGCTATAGGCTACTTTTTATCCGGGTGCGCGTTTTAGTTCCCACGGGGAATCGGGTAAAACCGCTGGTGGAAGCTAATATACCTAACATAATATCATAAAATATTTGTGAATTTTTAAAACTTCACTATTAAATAGAATGTGTTACCAACAATTTCGAAAAATTCCAGGATGAAAATTATTTCAAGTTAACACCAACGTAGAAATTGTTCCCCAATCAATGCGAAAACTCCCGGGTTGGAATTTTTAAACTCTCCCCGTGGAAATATTCAAAACAAACTTTTAACAGTAATTAACCTATTTCCGTAACTTGTTGCTGCGAGTTAGGCTGTTGACACATTTAACTAGTTACTAGGTGGGTCTGTGTTTTTTGAAGAAAATAAAAATATTATTATGATCATCATCTGCCTAGCCTTTTCCCAACTGCGTTGTTCGTTGTACGTTGGGGTCGGCTACCAGTCTAACCGGAGGCAGCTGAGAACCAGTGTTTTACATAGAGCGACTGCCTATCTGACCTCCACAACCCAGTTACCCGGGCAAACCGATACCCCTTGGTAAGACTGGTTGTCAAACTTTCTGGCTATTTTATTTATTCATGTATATCTATCTACACACAGAAGTCTGGAGTCTGGAATCAGCTTTACGAAAAAAAACATCTACACCTACAATCAACTGGTCCAGTAGCCTGAACAATGAACCATCACAAAGACAAAGCAGAAATGTGTGTATGTGCAGCGAACCGAACGTTTCATTACCGAGAATATCGTGTCCTGATAGACGTACACACTTTCTGTACCTATATATGTACTACATGTAACGTTACGGCAAAGGATATTTCATGGAAACACGTATCTACGTAGTTTGTAATTTATTTGTAGTTTGTGCTGTGTAGTTAGTAGTGCGCGTGTGTGTGTGTAGGGTTAAATAAAAGAGAGACTATCTCAATAGATGGTTACTGAAAGGCCAGTGTCAACTCAAGTAACAAAAAATACATTTGAAATTGCTAAAAAAATAGTAATTTAAAAAAACTGAAAGTCGTACCCGGAACTAATATATTACCGAAATATGGAATTCCATCACATTTACGTGTTTGTGTAAATAACAAAAACCTTAATTTCCAGAATATTTAAGCTCAACTCTAAACGACAAAAAGGACAACTCCACCCATAAATTCTCTCCAAAACGAGAATAAAAAATACTTGCACCCAGCTACTGCTCAAATACTGAATGCAGTTTGCTGTTAGCAAATCCAGCGCCTTACAGCGAGACTGTCACTGTTGAACGCTTGACACGTGAGGATGGGGTTCTCTGTCGTGTCACCTAACTTTTTTATTCATAATTTAAAGTGACATAACGTTTTTTGTCCTAATCATCATTTGTCCGAATGATAGCTTACCCGATTTAATATCACATAATAACTTATACCCGAAAATCGAAATCCCGAAATATAATATGTTCTAAAATAATTTGTCATAAATATTACATTTAATAATATACAAAAGACATAAAGCCGTTTTCATTAAAAGTTAAAAGTCCTAAATTCCAACGTAGGCAGTAAAATCATAATCTAGAATAATCCTAAATTCTATGTGGGCAAGCATGCAACATGCAAGCAAGCACGTAAAATGCAAGGAAGCATGCAACATGCAAGCAAGCATTCAACATGCAAGCAAGCAACATGCAAGCAAGCATGCAACATGCAGGCAAGCATGCAACATGCAAGCAAGCATGCAACATGCAGGCAAGCATGCAACATGCAAGCAAGCATGCAACATGCAAGCAAGCATGCAACATGCAAGCAAGCATGCAACATGCAAGCAAGCATGCAACATGCAAGCAAGCATGCAACATGCAGGCAAGCATGCAACATGCAAGCAAGCATGCAACATGCAGGCAAGCATGCAACATGCAAGCAAGCATGCAACATGCAAGCAAGCATGCAACATGCAAGCAAGCATGCAACATGCAAGCAAGCATGCAACATGCAAGCAAGCATGCAACATGCAGGCAAGCATGCAACATGCAAGCAAGCATGCAACATGCAGGCAAGCATGCAACATGCAAGCAAGCATGCAACATGCAAGCAAGCATGCAACATGCAAGCAAGCATGCAACATGCAAGCAAGCATGCAACATGCAAGCAAGCATGCAACATGCAGGCAAGCATGCAACATGCAAGCAAGCATGCAACATGCAGGCAAGCATGCAACATGCAAGCAAGCATGCAACATGCAAGCAAGCATGCAACATGCAAGCAAGCATGCAACATGCAAGCAAGCATGCAACATGCAAGCAAGCATGCAACATGCAGGCAAGCATGCAACATGCAAGCAAGCATGCAACATGCAGGCAAGCATGCAACATGCAAGCAAGCATGCAACATGCAAGCAAGCATGCAACATGCAAGCAAGCATGCAACATGCAAGCAAGCATGCAACATGCAAGCAAGCATGCAACATGCAGGCAAGCATGCAACATGCAAGCAAGCATGCAACATGCAGGCAAGCATGCAACATGCAAGCAAGCATGCAACATGCAAGCAAGCATGCAACATGCAAGCAAGCATGCAACATGCAAGCAAGCATGCAACATGCAGGCAAGCATGCAACATGCAAGCAAGCATGCAACATGCAAGCAAGCATGCAACATGCAAGCAAGCATGCAACATGCAAGCAAGCATGCAACATGCAAGCAAGCATGCAACATGCAGGCAAGCATGCAACATGCAAGCAAGCATGCAACATGCAGGCAAGCATGCAACATGCAAGCAAGCATGCAACATGCAAGCAAACATGCAACATGCAAGCAAGCATGCATCATGCAGCAGACATGGTTTCTGTCACGGCTTCGGCGCTGCGGGACTCCGGCGGTCCCACGCGAGTTTATCGTCGCAGATAGGTTTAACGCTCACCACCGCAGCTTCGGCTTGCTGGCCGGCGGCGCCGGCCAGCCTCAGCCGCGGTCGCGAGTGTTACAACCACCTGCTCCTCAACTCGCGGCCCGCCTCGCCCCTCCGCGCCTACGCGATTTTGAATTACACTCTAGGGGTAGGGCAGACAAGACTACGTGGAGTCGGATTTACAGCGATTAGTTTCTGCCATTAAAACCTTACTTTTAGCTAATGTTTTAGGACCTTTTTCGGAATAATACACATTATTCAACATAATACTTGGAACTTTTTAATTTAAGACATATAAAATTAGGAGATTAAATTATTATAGTAATTGTTATTATGACAAAATGCCTTTAGAACTAGGGATAATTATGTGAAACAAAATTTCGGGATTTCGAACATTATGATTACAGAAGTTTATGGCAAACTTGTTATGGATAATGATTTTCGGAAATAAAAATTTAGGTGACGCAAGGGAGTCCCGAGGATGGTGCCGAAAGCGCTTAGCGCTGCAATGTAACTTAGCAGTATCTACTTTTTTCATCTGTGAAATAGGGTGCTAAATTTTGTACCTTTGAATGAAGGACTTTGAAAAGAGGTTAAAAAATTGTGTTAGATGGGTAGATGGATGATAGGGTTAGTGAAGTTGACTATTATACCAATACTAGCTTCTGCCAGCGGTTTCGCCCGCGTAAAACTTAAGATCCCGTTTTTTCCCTGTTCCCTTGGGAATTTCAGGAAATACTTCGTATCTAGCGTGAGAGTCTTTAGATAAACCTCTGTTTCTATTTCAGCTTTATAAGTTGACGGGTTTGGGTCCTGCGTTGATGAGTCAGTCAGGACTTTGATTTTTAACCGACTTCATCATATGTATAGATAGATTATAAAATTAAAAAGTTTGTTTGCTTGTTTGAAAGCTAATTTCAGTAATGGCAGGTCCGATTTTAGAAATTTATTTCAGCGTGAAGAAAGGGTGTGTAAAGTAGCTTTCACAGGACGCAGGTGAAACCACAGGTGAAACCAATAAATAAAACCAAAAACTGCAACGATGAAAATATGTCACTTTATCGCCAAAAATTGCTTAAACAAAAAACATTGAACGTTGTGTGTATGTTTTTAACATTTTAGAGCGTTATTGCTGCTCCGTAAACAATGTGCGCGAAGCCTGCTTTATTATGTTTGATTAGCTGCAATATTCTTATAAAACAAAAGGTGTCTTGTGGCTTTTAAAATTCCTTTTAAAAGGAGCCGCAGCAGATTTTTTAAAAAAAGCTTTTAACATATGTTGAAGAAAACTGTTTTGAAAAAAGTGTGTTATTAAACATTTGATTATTATAGTGTCTAATGAACCAAACAATGGAACTTCGTAAAATCAACTAAGGTTTTCATCCCCATTAAATCCTTATAAAATAAGGTAAATATAATTAAGTAACTTACTCGCGATGACGTCGGGAGAAAGAGGTATTGTTAACCTTTTATAGTTTCATCGCGAGTAAGACCCGGTTGATGTATAAAATATGTGTACAAATCGCGAAAGTTTAAAAACACTTAACTAACGATGTTTCTAGAACATTCGAGGAAAACGTTCTAATTCAACTGAAACGCTGATCGACCCATCTCCAACCATTATGTATACTATACTACAAAAAAATATATATAACCATGTATATATGTACTGAAAAGATTTCTTAGAATTCACTCACAATGCGGCAGTTTTTGTGTTTTGTAACAAAATATATTTGCTACTTTACTTATTAGACCAAATTGTATAGAATGTTGCTTGTTTGAGGACAATGGCCGGCTTTTGCTATAGAATTTAATATTTGTGTAATGTAGGAATATTCCTCTGCAAAACATTAGTATTATTTCACCCTTCACAATGTACGGAGATACTCTCTTTACAACATACACTTTTTAATTTATACTAATATTAAAAAGCTGAAGAGCTTGTTTGTTTGAACGCGCTAATCACTGGAGCCACTGGTCCGATTTGAAAAATTATTTCAGTGTTAGATAGCCCATCTATCGAGGATGGCTATAGGCTACTTTTTATCCGGGTGTACGGAGTATTTCCTACGGGAGAAACCGCGAGAAAACTAGTAATGTTACGTATGTGTTGAACCGATTTCAAAAATCATTTTACAGCTGGTGAGCTACACTATGTCTAAGTAACAGGCTATATTTTATCCGCTTACGGGAAGGAGTTCCCAGTACCTAATATGTATTTTTTATAATACCTAATGGCATTAAAATTACCTTAAAACTTTTAACTCTGAGGAGTAGCAGACAGTTTTGTTCCTCCTACGAAATTACTCCTATAATATATTAACTAAGTACATTATAATCTAATAACCTATAACGATGTTTATTCTATTAAGGTCAAACGGTTAATCGCTTCCTCGTAATATCGATTGGGGTATTCAAATTCATTTCAGTGAATTGAAATATGATACTTGTTTTCAGAAAATATATTTTATTAGGTATATTTTGGCCTTATGAAACTTCTTTTCTTCTAAAAATCTTTATATAAATTGCTATTAAAAGGGCAAATTACAAAATTAATCCATCTTAAGTAAAATAATGAGTAAAGCTTCGACAAAAAAAAAACATTATCTTAAAGAAATCACTTCGAAGGAATCACTTATCTTACTTAAGAAAACTACAATTTTTCAACATTGTAGCTCCATAAATCAATTAATGGAATTAAGCTTGTAGAAAATATTTTCCAAGCAAACTTTCCTCAACTTAAAGTGAAGAACTAACACGGGAACTTTATAGAGCACTCACCCTTGACTGTTTTAGAGATAAGAACAAAACACACACTAGAAAAAAACATTACAGATGACCATCTCGTATAAAATTTATCTCTCAAGTATATGCCTCAATAAATGGTCTATCTATTAGATAGTCCATTGATGCGTGAAGTCATAGCCAAATATAACGTGAATTTGTTTGTGAGATTACTTTATTCGGGGTCCAGGAAAAATTGTTAAATACCGGGATATCAATACTGTTATTAAAAAGGAAGCTTTTTAACCCCTTACTATCCAAGATCATTATAACATAGTATTGCCCCACCTTGTTAGCCAAGTTAAGCCGCCTGAGGTTATAGGTTCGTAGACCGAAAAAATAATAATTTAATACGTCTCTCAGTTTTTGTGCACATTTAACTAAATTGAAATTGGCAATCGATTTATTTGGATATTAGACTGCTGAAACGATCATTAACGAAGCTGTTAGAATTTAATGGTTATTTTGCACTGACAGAATGTTATAAATGTGAAAGTAGCTCTTTCTGTTTATCTTCTGCGCTTTTATGTTAAACTACTAAACCGTTAAAAATGGATACATAGATAATTTAAAGTCAGTGAAAGGACAGACTACTTCTAACAACTACTTTTTTAGACTATCTTTTATCCGATTGCGAAAAGAAATTCTCTTGATACACAGGTGGAACAGCTGGCACAGCTAGTAATAGCATATTTCTCCGGTTAGTAAAAAAATATAACTACCACTTACACCTATGTGCAGTCGTGGTCATTAATGCACTTTCAAACCTTCGCAATTTAGTAGTGTAATACATTACCTAAACACAACTGATCCACCAGTTACACTAACACTCGTTATACGGCTAAAATAAGAACGTCGGCAAGTTGCTAGTGCATTAATGACCCCGTATCGTACCTACCTCTTGTGTTTCTTAGCCGGGCTGATCTACCGACCCACTTACTCCCTGTATATAATAATAACACACAACAATATTACGTAACTCATTCAGTAGGTACAGTTTGTCAGTACACATGTCTCCTGTTATCGGTCGCCGTGATCTTGAGATGGGCAAGACAGCTCCCTTTACGTGTTCACACATAACAACAGCTATAGGTAATATGTTCGCTTTGATAGCTGAAAGATTTTAGCCTTGAATGTTTAAGTATTACTGATTTTTTTTTTTATCAGCATTTTTATCGTCCCACTGCTGAGCACAGGCCAACTCTCACACAGAGAAGGATTGAGCGATAATCACCACGTTTGCTCAATGTGGGTCGATGATTTTAGAATTTTGTCCAGGTTTCCTCGAAATGTTTTCCTTGACCTTTAATTAGCCATTAGTGTCTAAGATATACTTAGAAAGTACATACAAACTTAGAAAATTACATTAGTACTTGCCTGCCCTGAATCCTGTACATTTGACAGGTTGGTGCTTTACTCACTAAGCCACCACAACTTTCGTAGTTTTTGTATAAGTTTTTAACATATTCCTAAAGCCAAAAAAAATCAATTTTCCANGAAAAGTTGTATTGGTACTTGCCTGCCCTAGAATCAAACCCACCCACTCATTCTTGAGAGGTTGGTGCTTTACCCACTAGGCCACCACGACACAATACTACTGATATATGTAAAATAAAAAGAACATTTTTATTTCTACTATCCCATTGTTTTTTTCTTTTTCTTAGCAAGTCGATGAAAATCAAACGTTATCGACGTCTAATATTTCGCCATGCACACGACATGTCCGTGGCAGCATATAAATCTTTCCCTGTGCAGATGTTGGGACATATTGAGTAGCATAGAAGGTGCCACAATGCTTTTGAAATGGCTCTGCACTCGCATATTATGAAGTCGCCAATTGGAGACGAAGAAGTTTTTGATCTCCTATAGTCTCCTGTTCCTTCCTGTGGAAAGCCTTATGTGGACATTTAGCAAAGAGGTTACATCTTCCCGCCGGTACTTCCTTGCCTCTCAAAATTCTTACCTTTAAAAATTATATGAATTATTCCAGTAGGCGTACCAAGATTACCCCCAATAGTCTCTACACTGCTCTCCTCCAGGCCTCCTCATGACCAGCTCGTTGAATAACTTGCGAAAGGTCTGTCTACGCTTTGACTCAGGGTCTGTCAGCGTCGAAAGCTGATTTTACCCAACAAAATGTATAATAGGGTGTCCCTTATATGAGCAAAAAAAAATTTTTTTCGAATTTCGAAATGCATAGCCTCTATATTTTTTACTTATGCTTTAAGATACTCAAATACAAAATTTCATCATTCTAGCATAATTGTAACCCGTGCCGACTTAGCTTCAAAGTTTAGTAAAAATCGCATTAAATCCTAACATTTCGGTTTGCAAGAAAATCACTATAAATTCAATAAATTAGGGAACAAATGTAAAAATTAAATGCAATGAATATTAAATTTAATGAATAACATAAAATAAGAACAATCAGCGAGGGTAACTCCTTTTTAGAATATTTTTTTTACAGTTCGGATATATGTATTTTCTGTTTCTGGACACAGAGCGCAGTTAGAACTGTTATTGTTCTTCTTGAGCCGTTATAAATCCGTTAAAACCATGCATTAATTTAACAACCCTCTCAGCATTACCATTCACAACTCTCAAATTATTTTTTATTCTTTTAGCATCAAGAAAAGCAGCATTATATCCCAGAAGATATATCTTCCTTAACAAAACTGACATCAATCTGGAGTCGTGATTGAAATTGTTTGCTATACGAAATCATCCACTGTTTAATCTGAAAACTGAAACTAAAAAACAAGATAATAAAAATAAAAATTATTATTAAACAATTATTAATAACAAAATTAATTAAAATAAGTCATATAAAATTAATAAAACTCCCCAAACTACCTTCGAGTCTGTTTTCCCTTCGACGTGTCATAGTGTTTGCTAAAATTTGAAAGTTTAGTTTTTTTTTTGTTCCTGTAAAAGTTAGCAATCATTTTCTTCGTAGTTTAACTATCAACTTCGTCATCAAACAGTGATAGAGTGACTGTGTCTTCACATAAATACCACAAGTGATGGATAAACTTGCTTATAGCAGCTTAAGCAATTGTTGCATCTACTTTTGCGTCGTCTATTAATGTCTTGATTATTTTTTTTTGCTTTTTGATTGGTCGCAACTGTGCATTCGAGCCAAGGTTTAACATGCAGTATCGCGATAAATAAGCAAACATACAGTTTAACCTTTGTAAGAAGAAATAAACATATTTTTAAAGAATAGATCGCCCTTACCATCCAACAAGTTCTACGCGCAGGTAGGAAATACTCTTATCGGTATTCTTGCTTTTTACCAATATATAATGCATTCCCTAATCATTAACAAAATCAAAATCAAAAAAGTATTTATTCAAAGTAGGCTAAAAGACAGCATTTTTCATACGTCAAAGTTACAGGAGACAGTCCCATAAACGCCCGCGCTTCATATTTTCCTTNAGCAAACATACAGTTTAACCTTTGTAAGAAGAAATAAACATATTTTTAAAGAATAGATCGCCCTTACCATCCAACAAGTTCTACGCGCAGGTAGGAAATACTCTTATCGGTATTCTTGCTTTTTACCAATATATAATGCATTCCCTAATCATTAACAAAATCAAAATCAAAAAAGTATTTATTCAAAGTAGGCTAAAAGACAGCATTTTTCATACGTCAAAGTTACAGGAGACAGTCCCATAAACGCCCGCGCTTCATATTTTCCTTTGTGTTTTTGCTGGAAAGAAGAAGTGGCGCAACAAACTCCCCAGCAGGTGTGTTGTGTTGCTGACACATGTCTGGCTATTAGATTAGAAGAATCTTAAAACAAAATTAAGTTAACAGTCAGTTTAACCTCTAGAATAATTGTTAAATAAGACTGACAGAATTTGTCGACTAGATGGTAATTGGGCACCACTTGTGTGATAGCTAGGCAATCCAATAAGGATATTTTTTTGTTAATCACTTCATAATTTGACCGACATATTAACGCACTAAACAATGAATAACTAATAATCTCGAAAATTACGTAAAAAATAAAAAATTAAACATGTAGCCATAAGTCGCAGCGTAGTACTCGCGCTATTTGTATGGAAAATCTTAAATCGCAAGTCGGCACGGGTTACCATCAATCAATCGAGATAATATTTTTTTCCAAACAATATAAGGTTGATACGAAACTTTTAAGAAGGTATGCGTAAAAAAATATCGACCTTGAAATTTAAGGGACACCCTAATGTATAATGCTTAAGAATGAGGAAAACAACCAAAAGCCTTACACGAATAAGTCTTTATTTACTAGACTTTGTCTATTCTGTTCTAACATGAACACATCTAAAGCGCTTATTACTAACAGTCCAAATCTTATCACTTCTGTAATGTTATCGAAGAAAGGAGACAAGAGGGTGCCAAGCCATCCTCGGGCGTTGCCATGGCAACCGGAGAGCCTCGTTGCCCGGTCGACGGCCCACGGCTGTCCTTGGAACGAACCAAGGTTGCCTAATCTAATAAAATGGAAATGTTTTTACAATTGTTTTTTATTACAAAGATATTTGTGTTGTGAGAGTACGAGCAATTTTGTAACGTTTTGTTGCTAAATAATCATTACGTTTGAAAAGCATTTTTGTCTGTCAAATTTCTGCAATAGATTTTCAACCTTACCGCAATAGTGGTAGGTTCATATTTGATTGGTAACAGTTGACAGAATCGGGTACCGTGACCTGCTGTTGTCTGTACCTAATAACAGTTACTGCCAATTTTTTGCCTGAGTTAGGAATGAAAATGTTATTCTACATATCGTAAACTCTTTTATTACTAGGTACAGATCGACTATTTCTATTCTAATGTTATAAACTTGAAGGTTATTTAGATTATATTTTAACGCGTTAATCTCAGGAACGACATGTCCGATTTGAAAAAAATATTTCAGTGTTAGACAGCTAATTATCAAGGCAGGCAATAGGCTACATTTTATCAGGTTACGTGTAGTAGTTCTTCTTCTATACCTACATATAAAAATCTAAATCCTGATTCATTCGCTGACTCATCAACGCAGGGCTCAAACTCGTGAACCTATAAAGCTGAAATTTTGCATAGAAGTTCATCTTAAGACTGTCACGCGAGATAAGGAAAGTTTCCCGAAATTCCCACGGGAACGGGAAAAAATTGGGATTTTAAGTTTTATGTGAGCGAAGCCGCTGGCAGAAGCTAGTTATTATTTATACAAGTGAACGAACTCACCCCTATTTATCTACAAGCGGTAATTTCTTAACAAAAGAAACTTATCTCAGTAACTCAATATATTTTTGCAAAACTTTTGAGTAAGATAAACATAACGACACTTTGAAACTGCTATATCGCTGAATAAATCTTATGACCCTGTATATAAATAAATATTTTAATACTTTAGTAAGTTTGATTTATTTTGTGGTGTTGTGCTCAAATAATATGTATATTGGCGTATGAGTATAACGCAGTTTTGCAATTTACAAAGTGTTAAAAATAAAGGTTTGTCCTACGTGAGCGAATCAACGCGAACTCAATGCGAAGCGTCACGCTACGCAGGATTCTTTAAAACAAATCGACGGTTTGTGGTTTTTGCGTCGCATCGCTTCACCTCCACATCGAGAGCATATTCTAGGTATAAAAAACAAAGTATTTCTAATTCTTAAATCTTAAGGTGCATTCGACCACTAGAAGCGGGAAATTCAAATATAAAATGGTTTTTTCATGTTTTACCTAAGTTAACATTCAATATGAGGCGTGATCTTATGATTGGCGGTTATAGTATCCCACAAAGTAATTTCTGATGTCCTTGTTTAATTCCGAAACTTCTTACAATTCAAATAAAACTGTCGAAACTATGATATTTCGCAATAAAAAGTTTTTTACAGTTACATTTAAATTGTAAGAAGTAAGTGGTTGTGGTGGAACCTTAAGTGTATAATAGTAACCAAGACTAGACTAGCGGTCAGTTTCAGAGGTTCCAGATAAAGTTCTGGATAGGTATCTGATCTTTAATGTCATTAAAAAGTAGTCAAAATTAAAAATATTACTGTAGCACTGTTTGTAAGAATATTATGAAATATGTTTGTTCGTATTACAATACAAACTAAGAAAACGGGCCAAGTGCGATTTGGACTCGCGCGCGAAGGGTTCCGTACCACGCTCCTGTAGTTCCACGCTTGAGTAACAGATGGCGTTGTATTGAAATTGCACTGCATCTTTATAATTTATTGTATGGGGACCCCCCTCAATATGTAACTTTTAAAAAAATTTTGTATTTGTTGTTATAGCGGCAACGGAAATACATCATTTGTGAAAATTTCAGCTCGGCTTATGAGATACAGCGCGGAAACAGACAGACAGACAGACAACGAAGTCTTAGTAATAGGGTCCCATTTTACCCTTAAAAAATAACGTAAAAACTTAAACCTTACAAACATTAATTTAAAGGCTCCAATAAATGGGTACATCATTCAACCGCAAACAATACTCGCTCACATTATCTGAACGAATGAATGAACGAAACGTATTGAAGTTTATTCACGCGATCGTTCAGTCTGTGTAATTAAAACGTAATCCTTGATAATCCAGAGTATCTTGTATCGTGTATCATTTTATATCGAAAACGATATTTCGGTTTTAATTATATTACTTGTTTTTTTAATGAAGACAGGTTCGGTGTATTTAATTATGTGCGTGTAGTTGTATCACTACATAGTATAAAACAAAGTCGCTTTTTAGGGTTCCGTACCCAAAGGGTAAAACGGAACCCTATTACTAAGACTTCGTTGTCTGTCTGTCTGTCTCCAGGCTGTATCTCATTAACCGTAATAGCTAGAATGCTGAAATTTTCATAAATGATGTATATCAGTTGCCGCTATAACAAAAAATACTAAAAATTAACAAAAGTATATTATTAAGGCTGTTGATTTATATTAATTAATTGTATACTAGTAGCACCATCTATTAGAAATAATGTGCAACTTAAGTAACTCACACTTGACCATTCCTAAAGTACTTTTTTCATAGATAATGGGATTTCACGAAGGGTACGGAACCCTTCGTGCGCGAGTCCAACTCGCACATGGCCGGTTTTTCTGTCTTTATGTCCCTCTGTACGCTTAAATCGTTAAAACTAAGCCAGGGATTTTGATGCGGTTTTTTAATAGATAGCGTGATTGAAAAGGAAGGTTTATATGTATAACAGCAGCAATTAAATAGTAGAGAAATACTGTTATTTTGAATTGCACCCGCGCGAAGCCGCGGCGAGTCGCTAGCTTTCGTATATTAGTAATAAACATTAAATATAAGGAGCACGTAGGACATTGATTTTGATATGATTTGAATTATTGAATGTTTGTTACTCTTTACACAAAAACTACAAATTTTACCAAAATTTACCACCGTATCGTCCTACGTAGGCCGGTGCCATTTATTAGGATTATTTTTATCATTTACAATCACTGTAAAATAATCTGTTTATTTTTTTAATGTGGACCTATGTTTCGGGAAATCCTTTCTTAGCAGATGCTTACATCTGCATGCCAAACTTCAGCCCGATCCCTCCAGTGGTTTGGGCTGTGCGTTGATAGATCACTATGTCAGTCAGTCAGTCAGTTAGTCACCAAGTTTCATATATTTAGATTACATAGTTATGACTTGAAAACTGTTTACCAATGGTTATTCTCACAAACACATTTCGTATTATTTTTATTTAACACGACCGCGGTCTCAATTCCCTACCTGTCGGGCCGGGCCACAAAATATACGGCCGGTTACCTGTCACCGTTCGGCTTGATATAAAACTATTTCATAGTCATAGAGGCGAATGAGTCTATGACTGCAGCCTGTTATAATGGCCGCTGACGGGATTTGTCAAAATAAAAATTGGTCGGAAACTAGGGTGGCTATGATAGTTAGAATTTTGGGGACAGTTTTGTGTAATTAGGGATTTTTAATTTTAAAATGGGCCAAAGCGAAGGCAACGTAGAGAGAGACTTTTTGTAGTCTGATTTAGTAGAGGTTGAATATAACTGAACATTTATAAATATGCTGGGTATTCCCCGTGGTTTCACACACGTTTTTCAACTTCTTTTCGCACCTGGATAAACAATCGCATTCGTCCTTCTCTGGCTCTATCTATGTACCATTTTTTCGCGTCTAAAATAGGTACTTAATATAAAACATTACTCTTCCTGTCAGTCGGATAAAAAAAATAATGTCTTCAATTTTATTGATCGACCAACTATTTGACGTATGACACAAAATCAACCTTACACCATCATCAGAAACCTCACCCAGTGAGCGCGAGTTCATCCCTTACACATAAATATACAGTACCTACATTAATTGTGAGCTTGTATGTATGTATTTGTATAATGTCAAAGGTTCCCACAGAAGATTTGTTGACAGCGCTTAACCCGGTCGCATAAATTAATCAAACTTGAACGTTGTATATGAGATGTATGTATCTTCTTAGCTAGTTATAGTAGTTGCCCTGTCTTTGCTTGACTTATCACATGCCAAATATATGTGTATAAATTTTGGATTAGGTAAAATTGAACATCCATGTCCTACCTAGTTGTGAATTCAATAGAAAAGTAAATAAATTGACACGTTGATTTCTATTAAAAAACAAAGAATACCCACATAATTATATTATACAGCAACTTTACTAAAGGTATTTACTTTTTATAACAATATTTAATAGAACGAAGAAAACACAGGCAGCTGCCATTTTTCTTTAAGTAGGTACTTCTAAACCAATTTAAAAATGATTCAATAAGAATGCTAAGTGGGTGGATCGTTTTATTTTTCTTGACGAATTAATTATGGCGCAGCTGCTAGACCGCACAGCTGAGCGTCACAGCGAATATTATATGTTTTATGGATATTGTTACACGAACAAATTAATTACTCATAATTCAAATAATAAATTAAAAACGATAGATTTTTGGTGGCTATAAAAAACTTCTATATACCAAAAAAGTACCAAGCGTAGTGCTCGAAAACTTTACCTATCTCTTGCTAAACTCTATCGATACCTATTAAAAAAAACATAGTGCTACAATTACAGTATATCACTTACTAAAAGAACTTTAAAAATATAAAGGGTCTTTATAATCATATATAAATACTTTATGTTTTAAAAAGCAATAAATCATGCGTTCTAAGCCAAGCTGTGACGTAATAAGGCATTAAAAGTTTAAGTAACTTACCTAAATCATGAAAATAAATTCCATTCACCTGCGTCCCTATATTTCCACTTTAGAAGTACACTATCAAGCCCACAACTAAAATCAAAACAATTTAAACTTATAATATTGTGTGGTAACCCTAGTCACATAGCGTTACAAACTTGTACCACACACTTGAATACACATAAAATGAACCTTATTCAGTTGTAACAAGATCGATGTGACACGTAAACTCAGTTTGGCGTTCCATGCATGACATGAAAACTCATGAATAGATATTGCGATGACAAAACCGCGGAAAATTGGACTTTGGTATGACGTAGAATTATTGTTTTATTCGCATTTAGGTACGTTTAGGACAAACTGGTATCTCGGGAACGGGATGCGCAAATACAATTATTTGGGATGTACCTTATGGATGCGTTACGGGACAATATGTGTCTTACAAATATTTCACGTGATAATGTGACAAATAAAGTCTGCTGGATTAACATGTTTATATGCAGGCAGGGACCATACATATGGGGATATGTCATTTGAACATCTTTGGCAGTCGTTATGGGTAGTCAGAAGCTAAAAGTCTGACAACCAGTCTTACCAAGGGATGCCATGTTGCCCGGGTAACTGGGTTGTGGAGGAAAATGTTGGGAAAACGGGAGAAATTATGACGACCCGTTGTCGCTGGCACAAGCGACATGATCCGCGAACGAAGTCGCTGGCAGAAGCTAGTTATTAGTA
>NWSH02000517.1:2140826-2174753 GCA_002382865.2 Heliothis virescens
AAACATAGCCCATGTTCAGCGCAAAGAACGTAGCTTCCTAACAGTGAAATAATTATTCAAATCAGTATAGTAAATCCGGAGACTATTCGTTACAAACAAACAAATCTTTCCTCTTTATGTATTAGTACCAGCGGTTTCACCCGCTTTCCCGTGGGAACTACTTCGTGCACCCGGATAAAAAGTAGCCTATAGGCTTCTTCGATAAATGGACTATCTAACAACGAATTAATTTTTCTAATCGGACCAGTCGTTCCTGAGAATAGCGCATTCAAACAAACAAACTCTTCAGCTTTATAATATTAGTATAGAGGTAAAAAAAACATAGCATCAATTTCTCAATTACTAAAAGCGCTTAACTAAAACATAAAGCAGCTGCAGCGCTTTCAACGAGAATAAAGCGCTCAAGATTTATCAAACTCAAGCTTGTTAAATTGTATGCACGTTTTGGCTGAAGCAACAGAAATTGCCTGTGAGGGGTGACGTCATAATTCATAAATTCTGAAAACGCGGCCACGGT
This sequence comes from Heliothis virescens, assembly GCA_002382865.2. Classification (NCBI taxonomy): domain Eukaryota; kingdom Metazoa; phylum Arthropoda; class Insecta; order Lepidoptera; family Noctuidae; genus Heliothis; species Heliothis virescens. The sequence continues at coordinate 2,141,344 of NWSH02000517.1, forward strand.
TCATCAAGTTGGCCTGAATTAGTTATGGCGGCGCAAACGAAGGTCCAATGTCGTGTGAATATTAGAAGGAGTTATGTAACAAAGATGGAAGGACCAGAAATGCAATGATGCAGCCGCTCATTAAATTTGCATTAGGTATTCGGAAGGAAATATTTTTAGATAGGATCCTCTCTAAAGGACACGGTAAACTTAAATTTAAATAACTGTGTTTCCTTTAGTTTTCACTTTAAAGATTCTTTTTCATAGAAATTGGTCGTTAAAAGTGTAAACATAAAACACCTGCTGAAGGAGCAATCACACTGGCAAGCATGAATGCTATTATAGTGTCAAACCTCACTTGTTCGTAATAAGCACTAGCACGGTGGCGCGTCAGTAAAATATCTATTTATTATATTTCTTTTGAAAATACCAAAAGTCTTGCTTTATGACCCTTCATTATAAGCTTATAAAAAGAACTCTTTGAAGTTATATTTGTATTCTTTGTAGAATACAAATATAACTCGTAAACAATTCTAGACTTTAAAACGAATAAAAATGCAAAGCCTGGCTTTTATAATCCTCTCTTTTTCTAGGGAACTAAGAAGACATAAACAAACAACGCGCAGTCAGTTTATAAATTAACTTCTAGATAAGTTTAAAGAAAAGTACAAATAATTTTCGCTTACTATATTTATTCTATAGAAGTGTTAGCCAAGAAGTATCTGAAATAAAAAAAAAATACTGAATAATAATTATACTGAAAGATTTTTTTAAATTACGAATCTACTATCGATTAACTATAGAAATGGGAGTAGTAATATAATGGGAGTAGGGTGTCTATCTGAAATAAAAAAAATAGTATGCTGAAAAATATTATTATATTGAAACGATTTTTTGATTTAAGAATCATAATAACGGCAACGACGACATATCAAGCTACCACAATCTGTCAAATTTCTGCAATAGATTTTCAACCTTATCACAATGGTGGTACGTTAATGTTAGATTGGTAAGATTTGACAGATTCGGGTACCGTGACCTGCTGTCGTCTCTACATACTAAATTAAAAAAAATACGCTCGACTCCACAATTTTCTTGACTTGATGATTTAAAGATTTACAAATTCTATATTTTTTCCACCAAATCTCTTTAATAATCATAATCTGGCTATTGATCTTAAAGCCCAAAAGACTCAGACAATAGCTATAACATTCTACGTGTTGGGATCCCATAAAGTGGTGAATTAATGTTTCCAAAACGAAATTTTCTAAAAGATTTGCAGTCGGTAAACAAAGTATGGGTTAAAAAGAGATTACGTAAGGGTGTTTGCGTTTTTTAGGGTCACAATTTTCTGGGGAAAGGACAGAGTAAAAAGTTAGGATAAGGATACTTACTATATAATATTTTTTGTTAAGTATAAAGCTTTTGCTGCTCATTGAATACATAATTTTACGATTTTTTTTTTCTACATCTTTTTTTCTTTTTCGTCAACTTTAAATCTCCTATACATAAAAAGTCTAAGTCCTGACTCATTCACTGACTCATCAACGCAGGGCCCAATCCCGTGAATCTATAAAGCTGATGATTTTTCACAGATATTCATCTTAAGACTCTCACGCACGATACGAATGATATAGGATTTCCTGAAACTCCCGCGGGCACGGGAAAAAACGGGATTTTAAATATTTTGCTGGCGAAGCCGCTGGCAGAAGCTAGTATACCAATAAAATCGATACCCTAGGTTGCAATAACCAATAAATCTTAATATATTAAAAACGGAAGAAAAATATTTGTAAATATACAACCTGTTAAAATTAAAAAATATCATAAAGTAAATAATATACAGCGAACCTATCTTACACACAGAAAAGTTTCAAAGCACATATATTTACACACACATATGCAACTTAAATTCCTCTTTGGCACCCGAAACAGATAAGCAAACATTTCAATCTGATTACTCGATACAAAAGGTTCGACCAGGGAGTCTCTTTAAGGCTAGATCCTTGCCGTGTTATCAACAAGTACGAAGAAATCTTTTATTCACTAGTACACAGCTCTTTTTCTTTGGCTACGTATTGATTTCTTGTAGCTTTGTACTTGATAGTTAGCTGATGATTTTTAGGGTTCTATATCCAATGGGAAAAACGGGACACTAACTAACGTTTCTGTCACCGAGCTGTATCTATTACTAGCTTCCGCCAGCGGTTTCACCTGCTTTCCCGTGGGAATTACTCGGCGTATCTGGATAAAAAGTAGCCTATAGCCTTTCTCGATAAATTGGCTATCTAAAACTGAAAGAATTTTTCAAATCGGAGCAGCAGTTCCTGAGATTAGCGCGTTCAAACAAACAAACTCTTCAGCTTTATAATTTTAGTATAATTAGTAAGCCAAATGAAATTTTCGCAGATGATGTATTTCTGTTGCCGCTATTAAATAAATATTTTAAGAGGCTCTTATAAAGCAAACGTGTTTTTTTTCGATCCATAATTAATGGCGCGATTCTGACTCACACTTGGCTGCTGAAAATTGATCCTTCGCTACAATAGGAATTTTTTTTAATAATAATCTACCAAGTTATAACTCGACTTCCATTTTTTAGATGCAATTTCTAGATACCTACGTATTCAGTAGTCTTTTACGACTTTGGAAAATAGGAAAAATGTATGCATTTCGAATCGAATGGTGCAGCTCCGGGTTAGATGCATATTTCACGGTTACACGTAATAAGAAGTGACAGGTTACTGGTGCATGCCATACATGTTACTCTGAGGTTACTGTAGTTCAGGTTTGAACTTATTAGTTATGTAAGGAAGGAACCACATTGGCTATAGTATTGATTGGAAACCCTTTTGTAAAGTATTAAAATGATAATTTGTGGAACGAACAGTTTTCGTGCGTTTTCGAAAACGAAAACGAATTTAGTCCAGGTACCTAAAACTACAGGTAAAGTAAGGGTCATATAGGCAGTCGCTTGCTATCCTTGCTATCCGGCCCCAACATAGTAAATATGGGAAAAGGCTAGGAAGATGATGAGCTTAAAAGCTTAGATGATGAGATGTAAAAAAACGAATTCACATCAAAAATATTTTTATTGAACTTAAAAAAGCCAACTTATGTGCCATCAAACAAATGACATTCAAAATCAAAGTCAAAAGCATTTAATGAAAGTAAGTTAATTAGATTAGCACTTTTTCACCCCAAAAAGAAAGGACAGCACCCCCAAACGCCCCCCATTTACGACTTCCTAGTGTTACCTAGTATTCGAAGCAGATCTTCTTTTTTTTCAGTTTTTGGGAAATTCTCATATCTTTATCATTCCACACACATGCTATCAACCAGTAACCAATACACAAAGATATGTCTAAAGCTCACAGCACGAGTAAATAACACGAGCCCACTGAGCGATAAAACATTAATATTCCTCTCACCGTCTTCGATATTTCACCGAGTTTAGGGCGACCATGAGAATATACAAACCAGGAAATTCCCATTTAATATTCCTGAGAATTGTGTGGAATTCTTTTATTGCTGGTTACGTGATGTTTCGAATTGCGTTGAGTTTTCGTGTGTGAAAACGACATTATAAAATTGTGAGAGAAGGTATGGGAAAAATGTGACGTCATTATCTTATAATTTGAATAAATAATACATAAAGTTAGGTGAATGCAACAAATAAAAGTTAAAATCTAGTCATAGATTTTTTTTATGTACAATATTGTCTATAGCACAAAAATGGTATGTAGTTCTATTGTACAAACCGGTAAAATGTTCTAAATAAAAATGGCAATAACAACCGCAAACTTTTATTTCTATGTGGAACAAAAGCCATTTTTTGTGAAATATTCGCTTTTATACAAAAATCTAAATGAACACTACCAAAAACTTTATTAATAATATTTTTCAATTTGTTTGTTATCTATTTTTTTAACTATCCTAAAAAATCCGGAAAGCGTGGAGCCACTCTATATTAGTCGATATATCATTTTGTGGGACCATTAATAGGGTGGTGCTGTCAGCTCAATGAATCGAAATTAAATATAAAAACTTTTATAGCCAGTTTTGAATTCAGTATGAACCGCATATTTTTTAGTTTTATTTCAGTGCCATTGAATGTGTAAGGCATACTCAATTAAACTGGCAGTTGGTTTAAGCCTAAGGCCTTTACAAAACTAATGATTAAGAAAACTAGGTTTGCTTAAAAGACGTATCTATGTACAAGAATTGAACATATAGAAGCAACAAATAAAGCATACTCTCAAAGACTCCTATGTGTGGGAACTCTTTGGTAGTTTCCCAGATATTTGAAATCAGGCTCTTTTGGTCTTACCCAAAATTGGAATTTTCAAGAAAAGTACTGAACAGGATCCATTTTAACAAACAATGGTACAAAGTATCAAGATGTGTGAATCTAAGACCCCTTCATTAACCTAGAGACTTCCAGCTGCTAGCCTAACCAATGACACTGCAAAATATTTTCGCATCCATCACTTTTAAGACAAGACACCTTACACTCAGACATTATAATACGTTCGCACTCCACTCATTCACTAAATTAAATGTGTCAAGTGGTAATTTGACATTAACAAGAGATAGTACCTATTAACGTCTGCAATAGTGCTTGTGTAAGTACGGTGGGTGCTAAAATTAATTCCAGTTCGAGCGGGTGGACGGTGTTCAAGGGCTTGTCATCTCCAGCCCTGGTTTGGACGTGACGCTCCTAAGTTCTCCGGACCCTTGCCGTTCCTCCGGATTTCCTCATTACTGATTATGTCCGGAGTTTTGGAGTAATGTTTGAGGAAGATTTGAACTTGTAACATTATGGAAATTTATAGGAGTTAGTGGAAGGAGCAGATTTGGTTCTAGGATATTTTATGGATAATGCGGGATGCTCTCCTATAAGAGAAGAAAAAAATGTTTGATAGAAATTCAATTAAGTACTTTAAAAATCAATTTCATCATTTTTGCAGTACATAATAATTTATATTCATTCGAAAAGTCGTAGTGGCCTAGTGGGTAAAGCACTACCCTCTCAAGAACATATATATAAGTGAGTGGTGTTCGATTCCTTGTCAAGCAAGTACCCATGCAAATTTTCTAAGTTTCTATGTAGTTTCTAAGTATATTTTGGACACCAATGGCTGATTAATGATCAAGAAAAGTATCTTGAGAAAACCTGGATTAAAAAGTCTGGAATCACCGACCCGCCTTGAGCAAGCGCTATCGCCCAATCCTTCTTTGTGTGAGACGAGGCCTGTGCCCAGCAGTGGGACCGTAAAAAGGCTGATAATGATGATGACAATCTTGCGACAGAAGGTGATAGAAACAGCACGTTCAAGGCCACCTTAATCGTTCCAGGATTCGGTTGCATGTTTTTTGGTTAAAAAGGTAGGTATATCTAAATTTGTAGTATCCACGCACAAATTGAAAAAAAAAAACCTATTGTTATCTCTACAAAGTAGAACAACAGATAAAATATCCACCGCAGAGATTTAAAAAAAAACTTCAGGATTTTATTGATACGGGCCAACAGGGATCCGGTTATCCGTTTACATGGACCCTTTGGGAAGTCGCGTATTAACCGACTTTGCGAACGGTACAAGATCGGCTTCATATCGGAAAGGATAAAATAAAACGCTGTAAAAAGATTTCCCCGACAGTTTCCTTGAGCATCTTTTGTTTTTGTGTGTTTCTGGATTACTTTATGTATGCGTGGATATATTTACGCGTGTCGTTCGTTTTAAGATAGAATACGATTGCCAAACTTGCCTGTTTAGTTATGTCGTTTAGTAGATATAAAAAGTAGAAGATTTCACTCGCGATTTTGTCCACGTGGAACAGTTTCTTTGGGCAGCATTGCGCTATTTTCACCCAACTGCCAAAAAGGGTTATGTTTTCCTGAGGAATTCAGTTCCAAAACCTGGGGACCTATCTTTATGATTATTTTTATCAAAATCGATTACGCTGTTTTGGCGTAGATGCGTAATTAACTAACAAACTGGCTTTCATATTTCTAACACCTATTACCGATTTTTTTGTGTGCAAAACCTAATTTTCAACAAAATTCCATACTACATCTTCAACCAACTTCACCCACTTTATTCATCAATGTATTTCAAACTCCTTTCGATCTATCTACGTATTCGATCTGTTTATTGAAAGCAAATAACGAAACGTCAGATGCATTCCAAGTTTAAAGTTGTCTGCATCCTTGTCACGTCTCGCGGCTGTATTCTGGCCGGATTTATTTGGCTAATTTCAGGATGTTCATTTAGGATAAGTGGAATGAAGACAGGTTTTTAAGTAGTTGGTTTTGTGAAGGTTCGGTTATATTTTGTTTTTGTGTTAGATGTTTTGGAATGGATGTGATGGACAAAATATTTTTCTTTTTTAAGAAGTGTGTTCTATGTTTTATTGGCTAATCACAAAGGCTAGTTAAAATAAATTAGAAACAAAATGTGCGTTGTCTATAAGTAATCCTGTATATACCTAAGTTCTTATTACAAAAAAATAAATGATGTGTGTTAAAATAAGGAATGAAGCTATAATTATTTCAATAAGTTTTTTTTATTAATAATAGTTCATAATTATACATTTTCACTTTGAAAGCCCGTATTTTTGCATTTTTTTTGGAATAAGGCCGTAGAACATAGTAATAACAGCGTTTGGTATGTGCGGGCGCTATGATCCCGTATCATAGTCGTACGTGATCCGTGCGACAGTCAGCCGTGAGCTCCAATATCCTGTTAGATTGCAAACCCGCTGTATTACTCCTTTATAGACTTGTTCGTACTTGGGTGGTGTGCCATTCATTTTAAAATGTATCATCATCACACTTACTCTATTGCTATAAGTACTCTACTATTGTATCCTATAGCAATATTGTATCCTATAGCACCACCCTAAGGTAGACTGGCAGAGAACGCCTAAGGCGTTAAGTCCGCCGTTGTACATTGTGCAAAAAGTATAAATAAAATAAAATAAATAAAATAAAATATTATAAATGTGAAAATTTTCGACGATGTATATGTGTGTGTCTGTATATGTGTGTGTGTTGTGTATGTTAAAACTATATGGGATGGGTTCTGATAAAACTTGGCAGTAATACAGCTTACATAATCAAAATAGCGTATAGGCTACTTTTTATCCTGGTGCGGGTAGTAGGTGCAGAACGCATGCCCAGCGCGGTAGCATGTTCAAATCTCCCCAGCTTGGAGGTGGCCCTTGTCCAGCAATGGACGTTCCGGATTTGATGACGAAAAGGCTTGTTGTTGTTTGAAGCTTTTTCATTTTTTGATTCTGTTTCTTAAACATAAGGAAGGTTTTTGAAAGTGTACTACTGACTAGATGATAAAAGCTGTAACGTTTGATGACCTAAACGAATATATATGACCTATACGAAAAACCATATCGATAAGTATAAAGGAACAACAAAAAAATTAACCCTAAAACACTAGTTCCAACCATTCGGATTATAACAGCATTTACCGTGAACCATTACCGAGATATACCGGCCATTACACGAATTCACCAGCTATGAAACTAGTCATTATTTTTATTTTGAACCGTAAAACGGAGCGGTTTTCGATATCGTCTGAAGCATGAAAATATTTTCAGTGCACGGAAATTTAATTCCAATGAATTAAGCCTTTCATAAAAGGCACGTTTTTCTCTTGAAATGTAGGCTGTGATTATTTATTGCTAGCTTTTTACCGCGGTTTTCTAAGGCTCCTGAGGTTATTTACTTGAAGTATTTGTCTGGATAAGACGTCTCTACAATTTTTTGCCATTGTTAGTTATTATTTAAATTATATTTAATGGCACACACTATACATTTTTACACGTACAATCCTAGAAAGATTATAAGTTTTAGGTTTTCTAACAGCAAAGCTTAAAGCGATAAACGGATTTGATGATGCTGAATTATGATTTTAAGATGGATTTACCGTTGTCCATATACCATACTTTTCTAGATCGTTTCTATAAGAAAGTTTTCTTCCATGAATGGAAATTTCTATTTTCAGAACGCAAGTAACACCTGTACTTGTTTCCACTCTCGGTTTCAACCGCGTTTTGTCCCATCAGCCCGTCATGAACAACTGAGTCCCATAAGTGTCAAAAACCCCAATCAGTTCACCCGTTTTAGCGCGATTGCGTAATAAACAAACTCACTCTCCCATTTATAATACTAGTAAATACAGCAAGGATTTACAGGAGTATACATAAAACACCAAAACCATTATTAACATTGAGATAATCCACCACTTCCTACGTTTCCCTGACAAACAAGGCCGGGATTCGTTCGGATAGTTTCCTTGGTAACAAATTATTTGTGGCACAACACTGCGTCCGGAATCCATTGCCTGTTGTTAACCTATAAATATTCCGTGTTTTGTGGGTATTAGTAATGAACGCCTTTTGGCTATAGAATTTTGAAAGTTTTAGTGTACATTATTGAGTTATTTGAGTCGATTTCGTGTCTATCTTTGCTACTGTCGAACTGCTGTTATTTAGACTGCAGTTACTACAGTACTGTATTTTAATTCGACAATCAGTGTGCGCGGGTGTTTCATCATATTTTTACAACCGACTTCACAAAAACGAGGTTCCCAATTTTTTTTGTGATGTAGGTAGGTACTTATTTTTAGTTCATCAAAATGCAATTAATTTTGAGCTGAAAACACGCACTTTTGACTTGAATAACTTCTTCAATACTAGAACGATAATAAATTTAAGAAGGGACTAATTAAGTTTTTTGGATTACAATTTTTAATATGGAAGAAGCTATATAATACCAATAATGGTGTTAATCACTATCAAAACAAATCTCTATACAATATGAAACAAAACTTAAATTCTTATAACCACTACTTTATCAACACGGTTTATCAATTATCCTCCATAACAAGACTGAAAATTTAAGCATGTTTAATACAGCTTTTAAGCCAAACCTTCCTTAATTAATTTCTTTATTAAATTAGACTCGGTCTGAGAAGACAGTATTATTACCTGAGATACTGTTATTTCTACTTGGAACTGAATTTTCTGCCTGATTTCATTGTGGGGAGGAAATTGTGGTTCCACTGTTTTAACTTGTAAAGATTTTCTCGAATGAAGGGTGAATTTCTGCTGCGAAATGTGTATGTTTTAACTTGCAAGTGTGAAGATTGTTGAAGATAATTAATTAAAGTACTTGCTCTATATATAAGTAGGACATGTAAGTTTATGAACTATCGTTTTTCAGTTAATAACTCTGATACCTGTACCCGCTCACTGCACACTTTTAGTTCCTCTTTTTATCGAGTGAGCTGCAGGTTTAATCACCTGACANTGTGAAGATTGTTGAAGATAATTAATTAAAGTACTTGCTCTATATATAAGTAGGACATGTAAGTTTATGAACTATCGTTTTTCAGTTAATAACTCTGATACCTGTACCCGCTCACTGCACACTTTTAGTTCCTCTTTTTATCGAGTGAGCTGCAGGTTTAATCACCTGACAAGCCCTAGTATCAGAGTTTTCTCAAATCCGCCTGACGGCTTCTGACGTGGAATTATAACTACGACTGCTTCTGCAATTCTTCTACAATCGAGGACGACGGCTTTACGTGCCCTCCCAGGCACGGGGGTGTAACACCGCCAACTTCCAAACTCCAGGGTGTTTTTGTGAAAGTTTCTAAAACCCACAAAGCGATTTCGGCCTGACCCGGGAATCGAACCCGAGACCCGTGGCACGGCAGTCGCGCTATGCGACCACTAGACCAACGAGGCACTTTTAGTTGGCCGATAGTTAGATCGGGCTCATAAATCAGTGTAGAAACGAATGGCAGTGCGCACATTTTACCATACTGACTAAAAATGGATTCATGATTTTCTTTTAAAATAACTGTCGGCCGATTGATTAGTGTTCCAGAGATTAGATTAGCGGACCAGAGGTTCCTGAGATTAGCGCGTTCAAACAAACAAACTCTTCAGCTTTGTAATATTAGTATAGATTTAAAACATTCCAAGTAAGAGCACCTCAATTATCATGTTCAATTAATTTTCAAACCAACATTACCAAATCTTCTTCGTATCGATCACCAAAACCATAATTATTCAACACTGCAAGCTGTAAGTATTTACTCAAATTTTGACAATATAAGTCGCCGACTTCGAAGTCGTTCGAGCCCGGCTTCAAAGTCGTTTCGGTACTTTATAAATAAGTTGAGGCAAGACGTTAAAATCAGACACAGGTGCTGGCCTAAGGTTCGCCGCAGACTTATTTTACAATGAACGTTTTACAAACTAAAGTTGTTATAAGTTTTTGAGTAGTGAGTTTTAAATAGTTATAAACTATTTAAGTTTTGGTTGTGTTATGAATATCTTATTTTCGTTCATAATATTGTACGTGAAATATAAGAAAAGTGCACGACTTTCGAAAATAAATTGCGTTGTTGGTCACAAAACATTTTTTATATTATAAAACAGCTGGATGGATTTTGATGAAACTTGGAAGAAAATAATACCTACCAGCTTATAATAAATTAGGATAACAGAAAGACTACCTTTGTCAATGTGAGATACGTAATTCTTTAAGGACATGGTTGCAACCGCGTTCGGCAGCTAGCAAACAATAGTTGAGAAAACAACATTCAGATATTAACAAGCCAATTAATAAAAAAATCCGGGACCCATATAATCCCTCATCCAATAACACCGTGATACGTTAAAAGGGTGATTTGCATACATACCGCCTCGCCTGTACGGGTGAAACAGTAAAATTTTACGAATATCGTTTCGGCTATCAAATAAAAATTGAATTTTTACAACGCCACGTAACTCCCGCTGATTCTGGTAGCTGATGTTTGTGATATTGCAACTGTGCTTCGAAGATATTGGTTGCAGTTTTATTTTTGGAAAGGCTGTCAAGCAGTTTTTACGGGTATTCAGAAACTAGTAAGTCTGACAACCAGTCTTACTAATGGGTATCGGGTTGCCTGTAAAAGTGGTGTGAGGAGGTCAGATAGGAAGTCGCTCCATGTAAAACACTGGTTGGTACTCAGCTGTATCTGGTTAGATTAGAAGCTGATCACAACATTGAGAAAAGACTAGGTAGACACATAATAATGTCAATTGAAAGTCAATATTGTTTAATATTTCCTGATGGCCAAGTCGTGAAATGTTGGATGAAATTTGACTGCGTGGCATAATATAATAGAAGCTGAGGTTTCTTGTACTCGCATTTTACTAACTTAAAACAAAATTTTAAAGCCATGCTTAACTAAATGGTTAGCAGTTTTTCCTAAAGTGTGATACTGTACCGCTACAATAGCTTAAACCTGTTAAAAATAAAACAGTAAGCATAATCAAGTAAAGCTCTTTATAACCCTTTTTGTAGCTAAATCCGCGTAAAATATAAACGTTGAATTTTCTCAAGAGTTTTTTAACAGGAAAAAATGCTAAGTAGGTGAAGGAAATCATCCTCCTTTGAAATAAGACGTAATTTTCAGATTATTTAGCGCTTATTGATCGAATTTTACTTTTAGGGATTTTGGGGTCTTCGAAAGTGCTTGGTAAGCTGAATAGCGGATTTGTGAAGTAATCTTTATAAGTTGACATTTTATGTGGGGTACCTTTTTTGATGGGTCGGTAGTAACTCGAGGTTATAAGTTCTCGGAAAAAATTATCGATAGTTTTAAATGCACGGAATTATGTGCGAAAAATATTAGGCCAATTAAAATATCTTGCTTTGATGTGAGCGAATAGCTTTTAACGGTTGTTTGAAATTAGTGGGTTTATAGAGAAAGCGAAAGTGAATTAATGAATGTATGTACAGACGATACTTCTTTTATAGGTGAAGCATTCTCTTATTGTCGAACTTGGCAGCTTTCCACATTTTTGTTTTGGGTGGGATTAAATATTAAAAATCTATTGAAGAAATTTGACAGATTATGCTAGGTTGATGTGCTGGCGTCTATACTATATGTATAACAAATACATTTTAACTATCGGTTCTATTTGTGGTCTATGCCAGAAAGAACTAGAAGCTCAATTAATTCACTTTTGCTTTCTCTATAAACCCACCAACTTCAAACAGCCCTCAAAAGCAAGTCCCTTACATCAAAACACGAGGAAACAGTCTCACCGTCTATTACAATATCTTAATCACCTCTAGAACAATCGGGAGACTATAACGTAAGTTGGGAGACCGCACCAATATCCTCTGTGACCACAAATAGCTAATAGTTTGCAACAATCCGTCATACAGTGATGGTTGGCAGCACAAAATGGCGGCCAAAAAAGTTAAAAAAAGCCTACTTAAACATCTAGACTTTTCTTATGTCACTGGTGATAGAAAGATATTCATGTAAAATAGACTTAGGTATAGTTATTGAGAACTTAATTATTATTACAAAAAAAAAAACTATTTAAAAAGCCGAATCCAAAACCTCATTTTTGGCAAGTCGGTTAAAAGTATGTTCATATTACTTACATAAACATTTTGTCCATGCCAGAATCAAACTAAAAACCTATTTAATCACTTTTGCTTTCTCTATAAACCCACCAATACCCATAAAGCAAGTCCCTTACATCAAAACACGAGGAAACAGTCGCACCGTCTGTTACAATATCTTAATCACCTCTAGAACAATCGGGAGACTATAACGTAAGTTGGGAGACCGCACCAATATCCTCTGTGACCACAAATAGCTAATAGTTTGCAACAATCCGTCATACGGTGACGGTTGGCAGCACAAAATGGCGGCCGAAGGTTTATTGTGTTATATATGTTGTTACAGTTTACATATGTTATATTGTCATTTTTAATGTCGGCTTTTCTTATGTCTAAATACTTTATAATTATTTTTTAGCAATATTACCTATCTACGTATTCTGATTTTAGGTGACATACTTACCTACCTATTTTCATTGGCAATTATTATATCAGATATCGCAATGAGCAAGCGTGAAGATTAACGCTCCACTCCTCTCTGTGTGAGAGGCATGTGCGCATATCCAGTAATGTGACGATAAAAAGCTGATGATGATGAGACACAAATTTGCATCGTGATATAAACTTTTGCCTACTACTTTCAATGATACCAAATAAAACCATTTTGACGCCTCAAAATCCAGAAAAACAATGTAGGTCACCTCTCCCAAGTAGGGATGTCTTTTTAGAGCTACATAAATCTCAAAAACAAAATGAATGACTTTACTGAAGTGAGTGAACCTTCTAACATGAAACCTTACCGTAGCGATAACCCCGCTAATAAATCTGTTGGGGACAAACAAACTTTTGGATGTCGCCCAAGATGGCGAATCGTTTTCGTTCAAAATAATTCAATGATAAATTGTCCAGCATTGTTGGAATATCGGTCTGTTATTTATTTCAATATCAAGAGTTGTCTATTGTGCTTGTTTTAGTTAGAAAATGGTGGCAACAATAGCTTAGGTTTTTAGGTATGTAGTTTGTAAACGTTCATTGTTGTGGAGTTAAGACGATTTTGGTTTTGTTGTTCGTAGAAATCTGAAAGAAAAAATGCGGTGGAAATAAGTAGGTAATCTGGTAAATCCTTTTTTAAATAAGTATACTCGTATTTTGTGCTATTCTGTGGATTTTTCTTAGTACATACTTAACATCCTTTTTAATTCGAGTAGATTAAAATATTAATTTATATCAAATCAGAATAGCACCAGACTGTATCATTAAACACTCTGAAAAGCCCATAAGTAAATTGAAACACATCAAAGACAGACATACAAGTGTTTTGTAATAGTTATTAATGAATGAATTTGCATGGAGTGAACCACAAAACCAAAAAACTTAGATGTTGAATTGCGAAGGATCAAAACCAAAGATTTTTAGTGATTTAAACTGATAAACGTACATCGTTCCTAAGCGTAATATGTGTTTTACTACTAGTTTAAAAAAACTAAAAGTACATACACGTATATTCTCACCAAGCTGAGATTTAAATATTTTCTAGCCTCTTCCATATACTTACACAATCTATGCTTTATACTAACATCTTAACTCGTTGTAACCACGCTACTCACCTGCTAAGAGCGACACAGACTGACAAACGTCGACGCGTCATAAATTGTATGTGCGGCCACTTCAGCTGTCCGCAATAGAATTACTGGCTTCGTGTTTTGACTATGACGTGCAATTTAACTACAATTCCGTGACTTATTAGATAACTAGCTGATCCGGTGAACTTCGTAACACATTTTTTTTTTATTTGTCCATATTTTCTCAACGTTTAAACCTTCCCTGGACTTCAACAATTAATTCAAATCCAAAATTAGCCCAATCGGTCTAGCCATTCTCCAGTTTTAGTGAGACTGACGAACAGCAATTCATTTTTATATATAAGATTTGAGAGACATCTGTAAGTCAAATCATTGAGGCCCTTACAAAAATTTTAATAAGGTTGATTCTAGTTACCTATTCCTAAAGTAGCTTCCTATGAAGAAGAAGGGGCAAGAAACTTCATGGAAGAACATAGCCTTAAAACACACCGATAACCGCAGCAGAAGCAAAGCTTGCTAAGAACGAGCCAAATTCTTTCCTATTTTGATTTTAGTAGGTTTCTATCTAAGAAACCCCAGTTTAACTCCACCACCCTACTCACCTGCTAAGCGTCAATTCACGCCGAGACGCGACGCGACGCGACGCTGCACGCAGATTTTACATACAGCGACTCAAAATATACTTTATTCACTACACGAAACGATACACATTTGATTGTGAGAATTCATATACGTTGCGCTGCACCTCGAGACGCCGCGCGACGCCGCGCGGCGCCGGCGACGCATTTTGACGCAGCGGTGACGCACGGCGTGCAAGATCGGTGCTGCATCTCGCGATTTGCTTTGCTTTTAAGATACGTCTCGCGACGCCGCGAGGCGTCGCGCGGCGCCGCGCGGCGTCGCGCTAAATCAAAGCCGCGTCGCGTCGCGTCTCGGTGTGAATTGACCCTAAGAGCGACACAGAGTGACAAACGTCGCCGCGTCATATAGTGTAATATGCGGCCGCTTCAGCTGTCCGCAATAGAATTACTTGCTTCATGTTTTGACTATTATGTGCTAGTGTGAAGGCAATTTAACTTTAGTGGGTGACTAATGATTTGTATCTGTTGCAGTGATATAGTGCGATAGCTGTCTTTAGTAACGTACAAGCACCTACAACTTTGTCTTATTTTTACCGGTCTTAATAAAAGGGGAAGTAATAAGTTAGGTCTTGATTATTTTTGTTGAACTGTTTTCTTCATGTGTGTATTTCAAATTATTGCGCTTCTTATCTGTCTTTTCTCACGTTGGCATAAAATACATATAGATATGCCCAGCCAGATGTGCAGTTGGCCTGAACATAGTATTAAAGGTGCCTAAATATATACATATGAATATACATTTATAGTGCTCTCATCTAAATATGAGCTACTCTCAACTTCTTATAAAAAAAAAACTTTGTAGAAATATACTTCCAACTCAAACTTCCAACAACATCCATACCAAACCATCAAACATATTTTTTGTTCACCATGACATGCCGTCCCAGCTGTCACACGCCTCACCGTCCAAGCTCGAGGCTTCATATGCCTCGATAGACGAGGCATACCCTCGATACAGGTACAGACGACGGCAGGTCAGCCTACCTGAATCTGTCAAATTTTACCAATCAAACATTGACCTTCCACTATTGTGATAAGGTTAAAAATCTAACGCACAAATTTGACAGATTGTGGTAATTTGATGTGCTGTAGTCTGTACGTATACATGTCACGGTAAATGTGAAGATTGCGGTAATTATGTATAAATACCGGGAACCATGCATAATTACCTGTGCTCGTGGTAAAGGTGATAAAAACTTTCAAATTAATCACATTTACCGGCAATTATATAAAATTACCGCACCCCTTTGGTAGATGTAGTCAATAATGAAATCAAACATCGGAATCTAAAATAAAAACAGTTCAAATGAAATCAATATAAATTCAAATGTCCTAAGTATTGTGTTAAATAATGCGTATTATTCCGAAAGTTTATTTATGGTGAAAAAAAAAGTCCTAAAATATTAGCTGAAAGTTAGGTTTTAATGACAGAAACGAATTGCTGTAAATTCGACTCCACGTAGTCTTGTCTGCCCTACCCCTAGAGTGTAATTCAAAATCGCGTAGGCGCGGAGGAGCGAGGCGGGCCGCGAGTTGAGGAGCAGGTGGTTGTAACACTCGCCACCGCGGCTGAGGCTGGCCGGCACCGCCGGCCAGCAAGCCGAAGCTGCGGTGGTGAGCGTTAGACCTATCTGCGACGATAAACTCGCGTGGGACCGCCGGAGCCCCGCAGCGCCGGAGCCGTGACAGAAAACTTCCTGCTGCAAAAAATAACAAGTTCAGAATCAACTTAAATTTAGGACTTTTATTGAAAACGGTTTTATGTCTTACGTCTATTATTGAATGTTATATTTATGACAAACGGATTTAGGACATATTGGTTCTTACTATAAAAACCACCTAGATTTCAATCCTTAACGAGAGTATTCTCTCAACATTTACCACGGTCGGGCGGGAGTTTTATATAATTACCGGTAATTGTGAATAATTAACTACTATTACCATGTGCGTTGGTAATTATCTATAATTACCGGTAATTATAGATAATTACCGATTGCTTATATTTACCGTAACATACATATACGATTCGAGGCTTAAAACGAATTCCTGGAAGTGCATTGTGCTATAAAATTCTCTTCGACCAAAGTGCATAGCTCGGACGATTTTCGTGTGCAAAATGGACTACCGTTGTGGAGTGCGGAATAAAGTATAGGAATGCGGCCTTTGTGAAAACTTGGGGCCGGACATTTTTCAGTATTTGGTTATCTTTTTTTATGAGAGATATAATCTAGATTTTGTTGATTGTTTTCGGTGGAAGTTATTTAAGGACGAGATGAGATCATTTTCTCTGATTTTTTCCATCTATAAAGATTATCAAAGATCTAATAGGAGGGAATCTCTGTAGACATAGGTAGGAGTTCACACATCTTTCTACACACATGTAGGCCCACTACATCAGATTATTTGAAATCAGGCCGATTTTTTTAGGTCGTTCTTACTAGGACTTTCTGAACGACTTTCTAAAGAGCGTGTGCTTTGTTCTATTACTATCAGTAGCTCTATTTGTTTCCTACAACAAATCAGTCATGGTCAAAAATCAGATGTGGGCGGACAGCCTAAAAAATACCAAGTCACCAGCTAAATAATCCTACAAAGCAAAATAAAACCGAACTCATAAAATATAAACACCACATTTAAACACGTAGCCATTTCGCGCATGTTAATTTCAGTCAGTATTTATGTTTGTTCGTTCCACGGTATTTGGAGCTGAGATTAAGTGTAGAGAGACCTTGACAAATCCCTGTTACACACGACGGAAAACTTGGATCATTAGTCTTTGGGTACATCGATGTCGGAAACTGGTGGACAAGGTAATTTTTTGACCGAGTAATGAAAAACACTTTTTCTTGTGGAAAATACTTATAGTTATATTTTTACTGAATATTATAAAATAAATACAACAGCAGTAGATATATATTAATATTATAAAACTGAAGAGTTTGTTTCTTTGTTTGAATGCGGTAATCTTAGGAACTACTTTTGGAATTTCTTTCAGTGTTAGATAGCCCATTTATCGAGGAAGGCTATAGGCTACTTTTTATCTGGGGGCGCGCAGTAGTTCCCACGGGAAAGCGGGTAAAACCGCTGGCAGAAGCCAGTCTTACCATAAACTCAAAATGTACAGGATTTTCATGTGGTTTCCATTAATAGATGGAGTAATTAACGAGCAAGGTTTAGGTACACATATTCTGTGAACAGGCTCTAGTATGCATTATAGTAGGCATATAAAGGAAAAGTTATGACCATTCTGTTAGCAATACAGCTTTTACAGGTATCATGATTTTCTTGGTAAAAATTCTACTCATCTTATGATTCACTGAGAGAAATCAAAAACAGTCTGATCAAGTCAATCGAACACATAAGTTTTTTCATTTTTACCTTAGTAGCAAATATATTGCACACACTAAATAAACGAATAACACCACAAAAGACCAAAAGGACCAAAATATAATATTATTTATTAAACTAAACACGTCTGTCTGTGATTCAGAGGGGCCTCATTATCGCTTGGAATTCTGGTTGGACAATACACAGGGGGCGTAATAAGGGAAATAGAATAGACGAGAATTGGCCGCTTAGTTAGATAAAAAATCTTGATATTAGGTATCGAATTTTAGTCTTTTTACCTTGAATATGAGTCCTGTATAAAAGTTAGACTTGTGAATTAACTAACTACTCTGACCGCCTGGACAAAAAGTTGGCTCCTGGATAAATGTGTTATCTAACACTTAAATAATTGATTAGTGTTCAAACAAACGGGCAAACCACCTCTTCAGATTTATATTTTTTGTATAGGTATACTACAGAAATTATGTATTTTTATATGCAGATATCTACTAAACTGATGTTACAAAAACATTACAGACTTTAGAGTGTCATCAACTGTGTGATTATGACAAATCAAATTAATTTAATTATAAAGAACAAGAAACACAATGTTATAAACAAACCCTTAAACATCACTCAACAGCCGTCAATAACATTTCAAAAAACAATATCAATACGACCAAAAACATCGCAAACACAAGATATATTTCGGAAGAACGGAAATATATCTTTCTACGCTCCGAACGATTCATAGCTCAGTCACGGAAACGAACATCAAGATAAAAATGGCGGTCAAAGGAAATGGCATGAAACACTCGGTCACCCATCCGACAAGTAAAAATGATCATTGTCATGCCGCCAATTACTTTCCCGACAAAAAAATATTGAAACCTTTTTTGTAGATCTTCCTTCCAGATTTAAGGCCCGTTTACACATTGCGATTTCATTGCTCGTTGCTTGCCATTTTATTGCAGGAATATTTGACAGGCGACTTATTGCACGATTATGTATACACAGTGGAAGTAGTAGTTGCTGCAATAAAATGGCAAGCAACGGGCAATGAAATCGCAATGTGTAAACGGGCCTTTTCTTAAAGATTTGCTAAGATTGATGAGTTCACTGTATTGGTTTTTTGAAGGATATTTTATGCAGATACGGAATGAATAATATAAATCGTAGGACTGGTCCTTTGGGCTTAATCAATCTTACGTGTGATAAAATAAGTGTGATAAAATAGTCCTTTTTTGCGAGTTTTGGCATTTTTTTTGTTTAAGCTACAATGGATAATAACTACAAAAAAATTATAAAACCAAACAAAGTTTAAATTATGTATGATCCATAAAGTCTTTGGAAATTGCTAAATGTCTAAGGACATCAGTGAAACGTTTATCAAAGAGCGACGATTGTACCAATTGCACCATTATTTTATTTATTCCTCTTACTTCATTCTTAGTTTTATAATTAGCTTGAAAAGCTACCTGAACGATAAAGTTCAGGAAGCCTTTCAAGCTAGCTATTCTATAACTTGCGTTAAGACAAAATACGAATAAGTTATGAATGTTTTTTCTCACTTTCTTAATACTCCTAGACAAAGTACTTTCATGTCGATAAAAGGCTCAATTAAAACTACCTATATTTTTTGATTTCTTACTGGCATGCATGTTATACTTTTAAAATGTAACAATTAAAAAAAAAATGCCCAACGGCCGTATCGAAAATAATGGAAGAATATTTGTGAGGCCTTCGACCATCAGTGGAGTAGCTTAGCATAAAGAAAATGAAAAACACTTTCATCTAGAGTCTAAATGAAAATGATTTTCAAAGTCTAAATTTTAGACTACAAAACGTTTCTACCACATCCACACATTCAGGTATCACGTACAAGCTTCATTTGAGGTTCTTGAGCTGCACCTGTTACCGCCGACAGCTACACTTCTTCGCTACAATATATTTCCACCTGAACTGAATATATTGTTCCATCCTTCACAATCATGTGTACACAGCCTTAGTATAGATGTTCGTACTGTTCGTCACTGTTCGTCATTTGGAGTACTTTCGTCACTCGTTTAAGTACTTGAGTGCTTGAAACTTTGGTTGGTACTTGTTTAAATATAGGTCTTGGCGTTTTATATTTGGTCATTACGTTCCTAAGGAGACTTTCTGTTGTGTTTTCTTATCAGCATAATTATTGAGTGTTTGAGTCTGATGGATAACATATTTAATTGGACTGAAACAATTAAGTTTGCAAAATGTCATGTGTGTATTATTTATCCTGACAAACTGATATTATGGTTATGTACTAATAAACAGCTTACTGCCTCGTTGGTCTAGTGGTCGCATAGCGCGACTGCCGATCACAGGTCTCGTGTTCGATTCCCGGGCCAGGCCGAAATCGCTTTGTGGGTTTTAGAAACTTTCACAAAGCAGCCTGGAGTTTGGAAGTTGGCGGTGTTACACCCTCGTGCCTGGGAGGGCACGTAAAGCCGGCGTCCTCGAATGCTACTCAGTAGCAGTCGTATATAAATCCACGTCAAAGGCCGTCAGGCGGATTTGAGAAAACTCTGACACTAGGGCTTGTTAGGTGATTAAACCTGCAGCTCACTCGATAAGACGAAGAATAAACAGCTGCTCCATATAAAGGAAATATTTAGTTCACTTATTTAATAAGTACCAGTTATTCAACTTACCAAAAAATGCTGCTAAAGTTTGATCCTTAAAATATCATAAGACAATACCCAATTTCTAAATATAAAAACAAAATTCATTCTTTCCATTTCGTTCCACAATAAATTGGGTATAGAGACGAAAAATCCAAACAATTAATTCGGCCCTTTAAAAATATGATTGATGATTCGGAGTATTAAATCTTAAGCTCCTTTGAGTGGCAAATTAAATATATTTGTCAACGTCGAAGCGAAAATGAACGTAAGCCAGCAACAGCTGGGCTCTCTGTTTATATTTAATGTTTTATTTTGATTGGAAAATTTGGATGAAATTAGAGGTGTCTGAATTAGGGAGGTTATTTGAGTCACATGTCGTAAAAATACCTTCTACTATAAGATACTTTAAAAACTTATTATATGTATATTACGCCGGTATCATAATTGATCAAAATACGAGGCTTCATAATTACGATACAGTTTAAAGGACCAGTTGGATTAAGGACTAAATTACACCAGAACTTTAAACGTTAACATAACAAAAAATATAATAATTTATCCATCTTAATTATTCTAGCTTTGACCTAACATAAAATCACAGTCACAATAATACAAACAGTTTATTAGCGCAAAAACACATTTACAACAATTCGGATTATCTCGCTATTTATCTAAACCATAATCGCCAGGATATAGGCAAACCCATCCAATTACTGACCTACATAAATAGCGCTTACTATCGCACTATTCATAAACAAAACGACCCTCGTATCATAATATAAATAAGGCTAATCCTTAAGGGTGACATTTTCGCAATGAACCTTTATCCCGGGATTGGTGATTAAAAATAATTATTATATTCTGTAAGTTTTGTTGTTTATTGACAGTGTTTATTAAGGTGAATTCGACCACTAGAAGCGGGAAATTCAAATATAAAATGTTTTTTTCATGTTTTACCTAAGTTAATGTAACTGTAAAAAACTGTTTATTGTGAAATATCATAGTTTATACAGTTACATTTGAATTCTATGAAGTTTCGGAGTTAAACAAGGACATCAGAAATTACTCTGTGGGATATTATAACCGCCAATTATAAGATCACGCCTCATATTGCATGTTAACTTAGGTGAAACATGAAAAAACCATTTTATATTTGAATTTCCCGGTTCTAGTGGTCGCATTCACCTTAAGGAAGGAAGTACAGATTTGTATCGTCAAAGCGCAGGTAAAGTTGGAAGTTCAATCAATTAAATCAATTCTTGATCATAATGATATCTATGTTTAAGGGCCGGTTTCAGAAGTCCCAGAAAAAGTTCTAGATAAATATCTGGCAGTTATTGCCACAGAAAAGTAATCAGAATTAAAAGCGTTTTTATGTACTGCATTTTATCTGTCAGGTAGCTATCTAGAAGTATATCTGGAACCTTGAAATTGACTTTAAGTCTTGTTCATCTCTAAAATACTGAAATTAAAGTTAACACCAATTTTCTGGAAAATTATCAAAATAAAAAAATAACTAGTTTTGTTATTCATATGTTACTCAAGGTAAGTGGAATCGATTACCTATAATTAACTCATTTTGTATAGGTAACTAGCGACTTAGCTTGTAGGGTTATAAATTATATCTAGGTATATCAAAACTTTTCTAATGAATATCGCTTACACGATGCTGAAAACCGCGTGAAAATTGGTTCAGTAGGTTTTCTGGTTTTCAATTTTTTCACAAAGTAAAACAGCAAAAATCACCATTCATCCATTTCGCAGCCAAAAGGTGTCATAAGACTTTTCTACGTTTTAAAAATGCAATGGACGATATGCATTGCGGTCACATCGGAGCGAGTGGTTTGCGTTGCACATTTGGTTGCATTTATTATGTAATACCGTTAATGCAATCAAGGTTTTTCACGTGTTTGCGGTTGCACTAAATTACTTTTGGGTTTGATTAAGTTTTAAAATTGTTTGGTGGGTACAGACTACGTATGTAGATGAGTATTTTTGTGATTTTCGATTTCTGACTTTAGTTTTATCTATACTAATATTATAAAGAGGAAAACTTTGTTTGTTTGTTTGTTTGTTTGGTTGTAATGAATAGGCTCAAAAACTACTGGACCAATTTTAAAAATTCTTTAACCATTCGAAAGCTACATTATCCACGAGTGACATAGGCTATATTTTATCCGGGTGCGCTCAGTAGTTCCCACGGGAAAGCGGGTGAAACTGCTGGCGGAAGCTAGTTCATAATATAGATTTTATTTCTGTACTCATGTGCATCCAGTGGGATGGTGTTATGGATCCCGTTTCTACAAAAATTTTCTAGATAGTAGTAGCAAGTGTTTATAATATTTTAGCGGGGTTATCAAAAACATAGATTTTTAAAATAACTGAGCTTGTAACACAGGTACCCTAGAGCCTGAAAAATGTAACTTTACCTGCCTGCAAAATGTGGCTCTCCCAGGACGAGAGTGAAACCGCGGAAAACCGCTACTATATGATATTTAAAGGAAAACCAAAAATACCTTAAATTGATCCAATGTCAAAATACTATATACCTACAGACCAATCAACCTTTATTTCTATTCATTCAACAAACAAACCCTCGTGCCCTCGTAAACCATATAAAAGATGGATGCTCGCCCATGCCCAGTACATTAGCTGTGGTTTAAAAATCAGCGCGATCCATCAGAGGGCAGGGTGACCGGAGACATTGGGGAAGCCATTAGCTTTCAATCGCCCTTTAACCAATGGGTGGAGACCAGAGTAACCACGTTTTGTCACCAAGTTCAATGTTTTTTTTCGTTCATTTGACGAATCTTTAGTTGGTTGGGGTTTTTATGAAATTAAATCACACTAATTGTATTAAAGGCGGAAGGTATCAGGTGTTTACGTACGCAAACATAGCTTCTCATATCATAATAACATATTATAAACTAATTTTCTTAAGGGGAAAAGATCCTTCAGGAAGCGAGTGAAACCGCTGGTAGAAGGTAGTTGAATAATAAAACAAAAAGATGTGTTATAATTGTAAGTGCTTTTTCGCTAAGTTTTACTGGACTAGACTGAATTGTTGCATTAGAAATTACGTTTAATATCAGAAAACAAACTGACATTTAAATATATAGAACTAATTTATTAGCAGTAGGTATATGTTTGACATTGTATAAAATGGACATTTACAAAATTGTAATAAAATTAACTCGTTGAACGCCATGGGTCACAGAGACAATAGAAAATCTATTGTTTGTCGCTGATTTGGCGTTCAATGTGTTAATACTTTTACAAACCAACTACGGCAAAACAAATATCTACTAACATTCAACAATTACAAATAAGCTTCCTAGAATAACGCTACTGTTCAATCAGCACGCATATGCATCATGCATATGATATGCAGGTGCGAATCCATGACAGCATGCATCCCGACCCGATCTGACCGACAATTATAGCGGCCGACATCTAACATTCATGCATTCACAACTATGACGCGAGGCGATAGACATTTTAATTGATGCGGTTTAGGGTTGACTGGTGTAGGGTCAGAAAGGCATTATAGGGTTTGAATAATTTTTCGTAAGTACGAATCTTAGTGCTGATTGCCACATGTTGTTTAATTTTTTTCAATCTGTAAAATATAAAAAGAAAAAAATATTTTAAAAATAAGTACTTATCTCATTTTTCGAGATAAATCACTAAGGTTTAATCACAAAGGATAAATCACAAAGGTTTAATCTATGAAACCTTAAAACTGTAACTATTTTGCCTTTGAAAGACTTTAAATACATTGAATTTCTAGGTATCACTGCGATGGCAAAGCATCATTTCCATAGCAAAAAGGTATTTTTCCCAAGTTAACTCATAAATGCATTTTAGCAGTCTTTATTTCTCTCCGATGTTTGTTTAAATTTATCTCGAGTGTCAACCCTAGCCACACATATGACGCGAGCAACTGTTTGATTTCAATACAGATAATGTCAGGAATAATTCAGCCAGCATCAGGCACGATCTACGCAACGTAGGTGTGAAATGCTTACAAAATTAATGAAGCAAATATTGTGTTCTTATCGTACATTATAGCTACAGTATCACTTATTAAATCATCATTACCAGCTCTTTTTTACTGTCCAACAGCAGGGTACAGGCTTCTTTTCTTACCGACAGAGTGTTAATGAAGGTTGGCGATTTCAGACTTTGTCCAGATTTTATCAAGATGGCTTCTTATACCTTTGCTTGGCCATTGGTGTCCAAGATATACCTATACCTACTTAGAAAAGTTCGATTACCCGAACGCTCGCTATAATTTAATTTCTAGGAACATGATCAATCTTGTACGGTTATACAACCTATTTATTAACAAAATAGTTACGGCCAATTTAACAGATCCAGATTTAAATCTGGCGGGTAATATCATATAAATGTTTTAAATTTTTAACTACTTTTCTATGACATTATCCGTCAGATAGCTATCTAGATCTTTATCTACAACCTGTGAAACTAGTGCTACGTATTTTATAACATCAAACATCAATTATATCAACCTATTTTCTAAATTTAAAATGGAACACAAATAAACACCGAACGATTAAGTGTCATGGCACATTGTACCAGCACAGCTCCAACCCGGCAAATAACGTGTCATTTAAATTTGAACATTAAATCGTATGACGTATGATATATTTCATAACGTCAATACAAAAAAGCCAACGGTGGGCTGTCAGCGCGTGGTTTCCTACGTCATACAATTTAATGTTCAAATTTAAATGACACGTTATTTGCTGTGCCGTGACTGTAGAGATGTGCCGTTGCCGGCAAAATTGCTAAAAAGTGGGAATATTGGTAGCAATATTGCCGGCAATATTGCCACTTTGGGCCATATCGACGGCAATATTGCCACCAATATTCGAACTTTGGGCAATATTGCCGGCAACGGCACATCTCTAGCCGTGACCGTGCCGGTACAATGTGCCATGACCCTTACAAACAAAAACAAAAGCATATCGTGCAAAATATGTGCTCTGTGCACTGTGCAGCGCAAGGAGCGCCGTGTTTACTGAACACAACAGGTGCAAACGATTCGCGGGGTCTCACGAACTGCATCTTGCACTACAAATACATCAGCCTGCTTGAAACTACACATTTTCAGACGAGCGACGGGAATTGAATAAGAGGTGAATTTTATTATTTTATACTGGTTCACCTTTCCAAGATTATAGTGTTCTTAAAAGCTCTGATTTAGGTTTCCAAAACTGGGTAATAGTAATATGTAACTGACTATACAGTAACATAATGGATTTTTATTTGTATCTTACTAGGGACCTGGCTAAGGGCCGAAGCCCTCCGAGGCTGTCGGATCGCTCGAAAAAGTTGGAACAAAGATGGGTTTTAAAGGACGTGGCTAGACACAACACTCAATAGTGTATTAGGTTCTGAAATACTTAAAAATAGCCCTGGCGCCTTTTGATTCAATTCATGATTCTCTGCCTAAATGGATTAAAAACGCAAAACCTGATGGTCTGTACACATTAATTCAAACATCCCCCGACATTCATTGATACTAAATACGTAATCCACCAATCATTGCCGGCTTTGAAACTGTTAAAAAATGTATCGTTTTAAAGTGAATGTAAAGAGAAATTCGCTCGAAATTTGTTGAATTTCTAAACGAAATAAAAACGCAGTTACGTCACTACCAGCCAAGGGATGATTGATTGAATTTCGTGCTATTAAAGGTTTTTAACAAAAAGGGCGTTGAGTTTGAAATTTTACGGGTTTAGCAAAGAACTGTCCGTGGGATGGATGCTGTTCTGCAGAATCATTAATGGCTGTTCCTTTCATGTAGGTTGTAAATGGTCATTTTTATGCTTGATAACTTTGCTCGAATTTCTGTTTTAAAGGGGAAAAAATAACGTGAGGGAACTAAAATATGGGTTTATTCAGTTAAAAAATTGTACGTTAGATATATAGGAACATTACCTCTGGGCTTAGGGTACCTAAGCCATACATGATGATGATGAAGTTTATGTTCACAAATAATTATGTTACGGAAACTGGTGGTAAGGGAACTAAAATACAGGTTTATGCATTTGGAAAGTTGTATGTGAGAAACATAGGAACGTCGCTTCTTTGCGCTTAGTGTAAACAAGAACATGATGATTAAGTTTATGAAGCAAAATCTCTACCTGACTATGCCAATAAGAGGCTTAAAATTTTTCACTATTTAATAACAATCAAACACTCTAAAACTGCATTCACCAGCCCAATAGACTAACAATAATAAAATTATTCGTAGCATATTTCCATACTGGATTTATTCCGCTGTATTGCCAATCCTGTTATACTGAAATGTAAAGGTGAATGTCCGAGATATAGATATTGAAAATTCTAGCATTCACTATATGACTTTCAAATGGGATTTGAAAAGAATATCGCGATTTATAGCGACATGAAATTTTGAATGTTACGCTTTATCTGCAGCAGTCATAGACAAGCTGATTTTGCTACGAATGTTTTATCTCGCGAAAGTGGGTATACTATGCTTGTGTGTCTAAATATACATACACATCGCATTTGTCTGTGTGTCAAATTACAACTTCTATTCCTTCTTGGAGTCAATAAATTAATAAAGCACCTAAGAAAAGATACAGGTGTAGCTTAGTTTACGTTCTATCTAATATAAAAAAATATAAGGCATAATGTTACTTTTTGTAACCAGTGGACTAATAAATTATTCTTATTCTTAAAGTATTTTAAATTGTTAAAAAAATCTCTGATCATTCCTTAATAAACATTTCTTGTCATCAAAGTTTTCTTAAACACGTGTCAAACATTTGTTTCCCTTACTTGTAACCCACAATATTATTTCTCCTTTAATAATATAATATCATCTTCATAAGCTAAATATAAAAATTTAAGAATATACAAGCCAAGCCATTAATGATCATCATTAATAATTATCACAGAAATGCGTCGACCTAGAGAGGTAATGCGGAAATTGTGTTCTCGCAATTTCACGTACATACATAAACATGTACACATAACTTTGTTATACATTATGTAGGTATATACGCTAATATTATATGGTTTATTGTTTTAGGTTCATAGACAGTGCAAGAGGTACAGACGACAGTAGGTCAACGTATAAGAATCTGTCAAATTTTACCAATCGAACATTAACCTACCTCCATTGTGATAAGGGCGAAAATCTATTGCAGAAATTTGACAGTTTGTGGTAACTTTATGTGCTGTCGTCTGTACTGCCTTCAAAACATTGGCAACAACAGTTGATACCTGCCGCTGTTGACAAAACTGCGAATAGCTTTTGGAAAACTGAGCTGATTTCGATGAAAAATATTTATAAACTACTGCTGGTAAACCAGCTTTCAAGTAAAAATATCGCATCCGAATTGGTTTATCCGTTTGAGAGCTACGGTGCCACTTTAGCGGTGAAACTTGTAACACCACCTTTTTGCGTCGAGAGTTACGTCTTTTTACTATGCGTATATATTCACAAAATCTATTAAGCAACATCTCAGCTGTCTATTCCATCTATTTGCAAACAATATATGTACAGGCGACAGCAGGTCAACGTAAACGAATCTGTCAAATTTTACCAATCGAACATTAACCTACCTCCACTGTGATACGGTTGAAAATCGATTGCAGAAATTTGACAGATTGTGGTAACTTGATGTGCTGTCGTCTGTACATAGATAAATGGTAAATCCGAATTATCTATCAATTTGTTCTCGACAGTATTACCCATTGAAGTAGAAAGCACAAAGTCTGGTTAGGTCTCAGCAGGCAATGCTATTGTCATTTGCATTGAATCTGAATCTGCGATTGGCAATCGTGCACTTCGTATTACTAACGGCTGTTCCCAATATTTTGTCTATCTCTTGTTTTGCTTACTAGAGATACGAATCTGATATTACTTGTATGGGGCTAATGTTAAAGGTATATCTCTGGTAAGCAAATCAACATATAGAAAAGTAAAATATTAGGTACGTTAGGCACTTTGCAAACGGCGTCGTAGCGTAACAGTTTAGTAATACTAGCGTACAACGAAAGCAATACAAGCATGAACATTTTAGGAGAGGTCAAGGTGAAAGGTCAATGTCAAATGTTTTTACTTTAAATTGACCTTTGCAGGCTCTTATGAAACGTCATACTAGACGCACGGTTCCAGAGAGTTGGTCTCCTGGAGAACAGCTGGCAACTTGGACACTTTAGAAGAAAAGAGATTCAATTAACTTTAGAATTAAGTTCTAGTCAGTAACACTACTACCTAGTCTAATTATTTTGTAGTCATCAACATACTTGTATCATTAATCTACTCGCTCATACATCACAAAGAGTTATATACCTACCTACGAATACAATATACAGAATAAGTACATGCTCGTCGAAAATAAATACACGCAAGGCCTAATAACACCAAAATTACATTACCATAAAATGATTTTACAGCAGTGTCCGTAACAAAATTATAACTCGTCCCCCAGGGAGAGCGCAGAAAATGAAAATTCCCAAATAAATCGCATCTCATATTTGTGTAATGTCAATTCGTGATAACGCTTTGTTAATGCTATATTCGTGTTGTTCCGAAATTAACTTATTACGTTCCGCTGCTTGATTTATGGCGTAGTTCCATATAAGTGAAGTGCATTGTTTTGTTTGCGTTTAAAAATGGAATGATCGCGTTTTGTTATTGTGGATATGTTTTTTAGGACTTTGTATTTTACCTGTTTTTAGGACCTTGTACCCACAAAATCCTAAAAAACAGGGTTTTGTGGGTACAAGGTCCTAAAAACAGGTAAAATATGACCTTATTACTAAGACTTCTTTCATCTGTCAGTCGATCTGTCACCAGGCTGTATCTCGTAAACTGTGATAGTTACACAGTTGAAATTTTCACTGATGATGAAATACTGAAAACTGAAATAAATATCTTACAACAAACGTGTCACTTTTGGGTTTTATACATAATGGTACGAAACCTTTTGTCCGTGGGTCCGTCTCGATCTTTTTACTTGATTTTTCTTAGTTTATTCCAATTTCAGAGGTTCTAGATAATGTGTTTTTAATATTCCTACTATTCCATTATCTGTCAGAAAGAACTTTATCTGAAACCTTTGAAAACAAACCGCAGAAAACAGCAACTTATTATTTCAGGTCACATTAAAAATATTGAAATGCAATATAATCCGTTTGCATATCACGTAGGGACGCAGCATATATTGCAATCAGTTTTTATTGTTACAGCCCGATCGTATTTACATGATCCAGCCGTGAGCTGGTTACAAAACCTATGAAATTAAAAAAGTCACTTTTACGTATTTCACTGTTTTTTTTGGAAAACCACTTACTGCAACTAGGTAGAAACTACTTAAACCATGTCTTTTTTGAAGTTCTAGACTATCTGTGTAAGTAGGTATTCGATGGCGGGAAAACATATTTATCCGCGTGCGCGAAGTAATTCCCTTTATGTTTCGGAAGGCACGATAAACTGGTAGGTCCCGGCTGTCATTTGACTATCTTTGGCAGTCGTTACGGGTAGTCAGAAGCCAGAATGTCCGTCAACCAGTCTTACCAATGGGTATCGGGTTGTGGAGGTCAGATAGGCAGTCGCTCCATGTAAAACACTGGTTCTCAGATGCATCCGGTTAGACTGGAAGCAGACCCCAACGTAGTTGGGAAAAGGCTAGGCAGATGATGGGAAGTAATTCCCTTGAGACGCGAGTAGATACTTGGGGAACAGCCAGTAAACTCTATTTTATTATGATCACAAATTAAGTCGCAAATATAAATTAATCACACATTTTCTCGACTGAATTCTGTCATGGCATTTTCATATTTTTTTAACAAAAAAAGCACAAAAAACGTATCAAAATTTCTATCAACAACCCACGTAGGTACTCAAAACCATACGGCAGGAAAATGTGTAAAGTTAAAACTCACGTTCAGCCAGTATTAAAACTCGGTGCCGCAAAACTTGGTACCACGTCCTCCATTATCTAAAAAACTTATTTTTCACACGACGAAGGGTGCTATTAAAAACCGGCCAAGTGCGAGTCAGACGAAAGCACGACTCAAACAAGCACGAAGGGTTCCTTACAGGAGAAACGCAAACATAAAAAAAATATAGCAAATAGTTATAGCAAATAGTTAT
The DNA here is from genome assembly GCA_002382865.2 of Heliothis virescens. Classification (NCBI taxonomy): domain Eukaryota; kingdom Metazoa; phylum Arthropoda; class Insecta; order Lepidoptera; family Noctuidae; genus Heliothis; species Heliothis virescens. The sequence continues at coordinate 2,172,132 of NWSH02000517.1, forward strand.
AGCATATTTGACTATCGGCTTTGCTCGCAGAGATGCCAGTAATTTGGAGCGCTTTATAGTGACCGCTAAAGTAGAAGGAAGGAGACCGAGAGGCCGAAGTCCCATACGGTGGTCTGACCAAATAACCAAAGAGCTGGAGATGCTATGAATGTTGCAATGCATCAAGCAACAGAACGCAATAAATGGCGACATCTAGTGAACAAGATCAGAAGGAGACACGATCCTCAGTAGTGAGGGATACGACTAACATGAGATTTGACCATCACTAGCATCTGCTGGGTTTGGAGTCATGGGCGGGCAAAAAATCACGTTTGTTGTAGGTATGGGAGCCCGTTAATATTTATTTGATTCGTATTCTTTGTATTTGTTGTTATAGTGGCAACAGAAATACATCGTTTGTGCAAATTTCAACTTTCTAGCTAACACGGTTCATGAGGTACAGCCAGGTGATAGACGGACGGACGGACTTAGTAATAATGTCCCGTTCTTTACCCTTTGGGTACGGAACTCTAAAAAGCTGGAAGGGGGTTCATTAGTGACGTCACCGGCACGTGACAAGAATACACTGGTTATTGGATCGAGAGGGTTATTCTGTAAAACGTACCTACTCATTGGTCAGAATTTAAGATGCGTTGCAAATGGACAATGGGATATTAATTATAAAATTTTCATGTTTTTTTCGTGATATGCGTTTTTTTCTTAATGTACATCTATCCATACTAATATAGTCAGATTTAGCATGGTTTCTATATTTGTTGATCTTAGCCAAAAGGCAGAAAAGCGATATTCAATGTTTGTTGGGTCATAACTTACACCCTCGTGACAGACGGACAGATAGACAGCAAAGTCCAAGTAATAGTGTTCCATTTTACTCTTTAGGTACCCTAAAAATGCACTATCCATCATTCAAAACTGAAATATTTTTTCAAGTAGGTTCTACCAAAGGAAAGTAAAATGTCAACAAAGTTTTTTTTTCCACCTAACCCCAATTTAACGCAAACAGAGTCACGATAAGAAGCTAGTGCATGTACATACAAACATTATAATTAGGTTAAACCCCTTTCATTACATAAACTTTTTCGCTTCAGGAAAATACCGGGGTTTTCCCGTTCTACAGAAACATTTTCAAAAGGATATTATTTTAATATCCCTTGAAAAATTATTACGGAGTATTTTCGGTCCGTATCAAACCGGACCATGAATTCCGATACCAGATAATGTGGTATGTTCATATACAGAGTGTTTCTGAAAATATGTAATGGTTCAATTTTAGGACCTAACCAGTACTCTATGCACTGTTTTTGGTATAGTTGACAGTTACTGTGAGTCAGTCAGTCTTGTAGTTTATACTACTGAAGTACATACTTTATGACGTCGGCGTCGTGGGGTACTCAGTGGAATCAGTCTTGGTTTTTAAAAGCTTTTTTTTTATACATTTTTCTTCGACACAAACTGTTTGGAAGAAACGCATTTTATGCTTTTTATGAGTTTTGTCAAGTTTTTTGAGAGTTTTTTATTAGAGGAAAATGAAATTGTGCGTTCTAAAAAGATATATTTTAGTTGAACAAGCACAACGTTTTTCTTCTAATTCCAGGGTCAGTAGGACCNAGACGGAAGCCGTGTTCTTCCATGGGCCTCGGCAGCACCAACCGCCCGACGCTCATATCCATGTGGAGGGTACCCGCATTGAGGTGCAGGGCCAGATGAAATATTTGGGCCTGGTGCTCGACAGCAAGTGGCGCTTTGGCGCACACTTCAGCGGGTTGTCGACGCGCTTACTGAAAACTGCGGGCGCCCTCTCATGGCTCCTCCCGAACATCGGGAAGCCCGGCGATCAATGCCGGCGTTTATACGCCGGTATACTTAAAAGTATGGCCCTTTATGGGGCTCCTATCTGGGCGGACTCACTGTGCAGACGGAGGAACGTCGCTGCCATCCGCAGGCCACAAAGGGTCATTGCACAGCGGGTGGCGAGGGCATACCGCACAGTGAGCTTCGCGGCGGCGTGCGCTCTGGCGGGAACCCTTCCTTGGGAGCTCGAGGCTTGGGTGCTCGCCAGACTGTACGAGTGGACGGCGCAACAGAGGGCACTAAGCCGGCGTCCAGAACCGGGGGAGCGGGAGGAAATCCGCGAGGAGGTGAGGGACGCCATCACTCGGCACTGGGCAGAGGAGCTCGCCTCCGCAACGTTTGGCCGCCGGCTGCTGGACGCCATCGGGCCCGTACTTAGGGATTGGCTCGACCGGCGACATGGCCATCTCTCCCTGCGTCTGGTGCAGGTGCTTTCCGGGCATGGCTGCTTCGGATCTTACCTGCATCGGATTGGGAGGGAGGAGACTCCAGCGTGCCACCACTGCGGAGCCGCGGTGGATACCGCGGAACACACCTTAGAGGTGTGCCCATCGTGGGCTGAACCCCGCCGCGCCCTGGTGGCAGCGGTCGGGGACGACCTCTCGCTCCCCAGCGTGGTTGCGGCCATGCTGAGTGGTGAGGAGGCATGGGCAGCGGTAGCTTCCTTCTGTGAAGACGTCATGTCACAGAAGGAGGCCGCGGAGCGCATACGGGAAGACGACCCTCTCGCAGCGCCGCTCCGCAGACGAAGAAGGGGCCGAAGACGTCGAA
>NWSH02000517.1:2204045-2250651 GCA_002382865.2 Heliothis virescens
TGTTGGCCGGCACTTTGAAAAAAGGCCCAAAAATGTATGAAGCCTGAATGATCTCCTTTGACTAGACTCTCACAAAGGGTTCCTTATAAATAATCTCAAGTTTCTTGCATGGAATTTGTTATAGTTCTTAGTTAAAACGGCAGCAGGGATACATCATCTCTGAAAATTTCAGCTGTCTAGCGATCGTGGTTCACGAGATAAAGCCCAGGGACAGACGGACATACAGACAGATGAATCGAGCAACGGAGTGAAGTCTTAGTAATCGGGTCTCATTTTACCCTATAGGTATGGAACCAACAAAATCTTACTCATCTATAATTAAATTTTCAAAGACATAGCAAACTTCACCCACTGTCTAGCCCCCACTACGCTTAAAAGCCGTTATTATGAATTTCATTCCGCGCTGACCGGTAGCCATGTTTTTACGTCACACTGTGAACCACAAGTTATGAAAAAACCTTTGCTTTTCCTGTTTAATCGAATGTCAAAGAGAAATGAGTTTCTTTGATACTACTGCGATATAACGGATTGGTTTTGTTTTTTTTTTTCTTTCTTTCTTGTGATGTGGATTTACTCTGTTTGTGGCCATTTCGATGTGCTGTGACTTTGAGATTGTATTTTATGGCATAGTGTTAGGATTCGTTTGTGGGGCTAGAGAGCTGTTTTCAATAACGACAGATACTTAAACCTATAAAAATAAGAATTTTGAATGCTCCCATTCAACAAAAATGAACCCTTCATGTGTGAGTCTGACTCGCCCTTTTATGTATACTAGCCGTTTTCCCGCGGTTTCGCTCGCGTCCTGTGGGAATTACTTACCTATGTCACTCGTGGATATTGTAGCTTTCGAATGGTGAAAGAATTTTTAAAATCTGTTCATTACTTCCAGAGATTAACCCCTACAAATAAACTTACAAACAATTTTACCTCTTTATAATATATAAGTATAGATAAGAACAGTTAAAGTACTTCAATTGTTCAAAACATATTCTTATTTCTTACCATAACAAAACCCTTCAACACAGTTGAAAAACGAATTAAAATCTAGAACCGGCACACACGATTGGCTCAAACATCGGATACCATAAAGCGAGGCATCGCTTCTAGATAATTTCCCACGCGGCCAGTTATATCGGAAATATAGTTTACTGCCGTGTCTTACAAAGCAACCTAAGTGGTACAATGTTGTGTAGCCTGACTTCATCTTTGATAGTCGTTTGTTTTATTTTTAGACGCAACACTGGTAAGAAGCTAAAGAAAAAAAGATAAACACACGTTCAACACGAGTTTTAGAAAATTCTCTAAACAAAATTTTCTTAAACGCGTGTTGAACGTGTGTTTATCTTTTTTTGTAGTAAGTTCCTTAAAGTTTACACTCTGTACTATAAAATCGCTTCGTGGGTTAAACTTTCACAAAGCAGCCCGGAGTGTGGAAGTCGGTAATTGATTCACCCGTGCATCGGAGAGCACTTTAATGTCGGTCCTGCGCCTGATCTCTCTCCGGTCGTTTCGGATTGCCGTCCCATCGGGTTATGAGAGTGAGGGAATAGGGAGTGCACCTGTGTCTGCGCAAATGCAGCACAGCAGAATTTGGTGACAATTCCCTAAAAATCGAAAAGCTGAAGAAATCATCATCAACCAACTTAATCGCTACAATAATTAAATAACACACACATATGCAGGCACATTAAACATACGACACACACACTATCAAGCAACAGTTATAAAGCAATGTTTGCGTAGGAACTAATGAAATAGCACCTCGACGGCTAATGAAGACGAATGTCTCGTAATTATGTGGGCGGGGCGACTTAATTAATTATGCTACCCCACTGAATGAATGAAATCTTATGGAGTTCTTATATACTTAAGTATCAAGGGCCTCTGGAGTAGCTTGTTGATTCGTTATTTAATGTTTCGCAAATTCATAGGACTTCATTTAGTCCTAAAACAAGCACAGCTTGTTCTATAAGTGATAAACGTGTTTATATACCTTTGTTCTGTAAATACTCACATATTATAATTGAACCTGCAACCTTCAGCGTGGCAGGCAGGTTGACTAACTACTACGCCGTCTGGTCGTCGCATGCATACTTGCATAGATTATGTATTTTTACTGGTTTGATGTTTCCTCATGCTAACCCAGGCAGCAACAGCTGTCGAGTTTAGTACACGAAATCGACCAGTAATGTTTCTAAACCACTAGTCTCACACACCTATAAGTACCTAATCATTCATAGAAACTGCATTTGCCGTGAACGGCCCCAAACTTTTGATCGAAAACTCGAAAAAATTACCTTCCAACTAACAACTATTACCAGTTCCGTACCGCAGTTTAATAAAAAAAGCAATTTGATAGAGCACACGTCAACAATAAGGCTGGTCACACACTACCATGCACCATGCTACATAAGGACTTCTATCTGGGGCAATTAGAAAAAGGAATGGTCGACATCTATACTGAACCTCACGCATATCGACAGCTTGTACCTATGACAAAATAGTAAACGAAAAATAAAGGTAAATATGAAATTGTTCGAAATTAGCATAATTGAAGAATTCAAATGGGGTACATTTCAATGACTGTCTAAATTGTGTTCTGAAAAGTTATAGCTGCTAAAGGCACTCAGATTCCTTCACTAAACCACGACATGAGATCATCATCATCTGGCTATTTTATTATCTCGCTGCAAGGCACTCTTCTCATTATCATACAGAGACCCCGGTTCCTCAAGATGTTTTCTTTGTCATTTATGTTTAACATCCCACACTTGGAACCCACCACGCCTATATGCGAGTGTGAGATCCTCCTTAACTAAAAGGCTACCTGAACCAAGCAATGAATAGTGTAGCCCAAAGGGAAATCAGAGGCACTCGCCAATAAATAGCTTATTTCTTACATGCAAACATAAAACTCTTTATGGCCCACTAACAAGCTTTATATAGGCCAGCGTCGGCAATCGAGGGTTATAGCAATTGTTGCTGAAAATTATGCTTTATTGCTTGGGGTATAAGATTAAGGGTTGTAGATTTTTTGTGTTATATGACGTTTTAGTGACTGAATTTACTGCAGTTTTGATGAGTCTATGAAATATTATACAGATGAAAAGTTTGAATGAACGTGTTGATATCAGGAGCTATTCAGTGTTTGATTGTTTATTTGTCAAGGAAGGCTATAAGCTACTTCTTATCCAGTTGCACTGAGCAGTTTTCACGGGACGCGTGTGAAACCGCGGGCAGTAGCTAGCGATGAAGAATGAAAAAAAATATTTTTTAGCTTGAATACTATTGTTGTAATCGGTTTATACAATACGCGGTTGACAGATGAACTAAGACGCTGAACACGGTTGTGTGCTGTTTTCATTAAAGACAAGAAGAATTTGCCATCGGATCGCAGGCAATAACTCATGTACCTACTATAAAGTAACGTGCCTACGCAACTAATCAAATACCAATAAAAACCGTCATGGCACTTCACATTCGTAAAAACTCTTTCTACTTCAGCTTTCCAATCAACATTGAAGAAAATCACATTTTTGCACTTTCTTTTTTCTCTTTGCTCGCCTATACAGTACAGCGCACTCACAAATAACCCTATGCGCGCTGACTTGTCAAAGGGACGAAAACTACGCTACGCCGGTCAAAAGTTCCCATTCCTATATAGCTTTCATGGAAATCAAAGCTCACTTTGGTATTACGTTTTACTTGGAAGCATAGGGTTAAATGGGAACGGGTCATAATTTCGCGTGAAATGATTTAACGCTGTGAAATAGTGGGGTATTTTGTACCTTTTGGCCTGCTTTTTCTTTATGCAGGTCACGTTTGTTTTTCTTTGAATTTGTAGTTTAGTTGCATGAAATTTTATTTGGAAGGTGTGTTGCATTGAACATTAATGCTTTCCAAGTCTATATAGTTGTTATCTATATTAATGTTATGTACGCTAATCAGAGGAACTACTGGTCCGATTTGGTAAATTCTTTCAATTTTAGAACGCCCATTTATTAAGGAATGCTTAAAGTAACTTATATAGATTGCTTTTTATCCGCATGCACGGAGTAGTTTCCACGGGACGCCGGTGAAACCGCTGATGGAGGCTAGTTATAAAAAGTACTTCCACGTATTCTAGAACCGCTTAAACTTTTAGCACATTTTCTTACCCTTCAAATCAGTAAAAATCAAACAACAAAAATCGGAAATAAAATCAAGTACGTAACAAATTGATGCGACGTTTTGATGAAAAGTAGAAATCGTCGTACCCTTTTCAAAAAACATTAAACAAATGGCGATTGACACGACTCGTTAGCTGACCATCGACTTAACGAGCCGTGTCAACTTGGAGGCGCGGACATAATCTTTTTGGCGAACTGTGCCAGTCATGGTGACTCAACCGATGTAGTATGGGACCTTTTTGTTTATTAGGTAAATTTTTGGGATGTATTTTGACATGTTTTTGTGATGTACAGGAAAATCTTGTTGTTTAATAGCTTAATTATTGAGATGGCAGAAACAGCTACTGAACTAAGTCGTGATAGATCAAGGCCTAGTGGCTAAAGCATCTAAGTATGCATGTTCGATTCTAAGGCAGGAAAGTGCATTGAGTTATATACCCTAGAGAAGCAATGGCCGCGTCGTAGCCAGACAGCTCTAACTATGTCTCAAAACATAGTTTTGTGTCATGTCAAATCTATCGGACGCCAACTGATTGACAGGGGGGAAAAAATGGCCAAATTCGTAGTAAAATACTGCGCTTAAAAATCACTTATCTATACAAAATTAAACAGAATTATTTTACCCGCGTGAGCTTGTTGTTTAAATTGACTTAAAAATACTTTTAATTATATAAAATGTAAGATTTTTTATACCTGGTTCAGTGTTACCACTAAGAAGGGTCGTTTGAGTTTCCCACATTTGTGTGATGATTATTTATTGAATAAGTGATTTTAAATATTTTTGTATCAATAATCACACTATAGGATGAAGATGCAGCTTGCCGTATTAAATGAGTGGAACTAATAGAACTTCCGTTAAGAAATATATGATTTAACAAAGCGAAGTATGATTTATAATAAATAATAAGTATTCAAAATGAGGTTATCTCAATAATTTCACTAATAATAAAATTCTCATTCATCCCATCAGAAATTCATGAGTAAAATATAAATTTAAATTTATAAATTATTTTTATATTTAAAAATAATTGGGTAACATTTCACATGGGTAGGCCACCCCATACCGCCATTGCAAGCTTAGATTGCCATCTTTGTCTAATCAAACTGACAGTTATGTATTTGTGACTTGTGTGACAGAGACAGATATACGTTTTTTGTTCAAATGTCAGTTTGTTGTCTAAAGTTTCAAAGCTACGTCGTCACATCTAAAAAATGGCATCGCTTTTTGCGACGCATTTTAACGAGGTTTGCTCCTCTAGGGTATATAACTCTATGTGAAAGTGTTAATAAGGTAACTTTAAAAACAACAAAAACCCCACAATATCTTGCACCCTAACTACTACGACTAGAAAACATTTGCAACGCATATTCTACAGAGCAATAGGACTGTTTCCATAGTAATAAACTTAGAATATACAGCAACATCGCTTCCGTCTTGATACTGAGTAGCAGTATTATTCAATTTCCTGCTTGTCCTGTTTGCCTCGAAACCTATCCATAGGTTATTTTTATCTTGTGAAACATAGCATATTACATTTGGCATATAGTGGCCAGTCTAAAAATATTATCCTTTAGATTCATCTTCTTAGAATTCTGTCTAAAGGCCCGTTTACACATTGCGATTTCATTGCTTGACATTTTATTGCAGCAAGATGCAACTTGCACTGTGTAACTCTAATCGTGCACCTGTCAAATATTCCTGCAATAAAATGGTAAGCAACGGGCAATGAAATCGCAATGTGTAAATGAGCCCTAAGATTTGGAGCACACTGCAGACTAAACTGTTGGCCTATAGTTAACCCAATGGTTGGCTGATATATTGAAGGTAGCATGAATCCATTCAAACTTTTTAGCCGGTTTTATATCGGCCGGACGCCTGATCGGTGTAAAGTTCCCACTAATACACAGATTTTAAAAATAATGAAATTATTTTAGAAATGCGTAGCTAAAGATATACTTAAGTAACGCAACCTAAAAATAGATATAAAACAAAACATCTGCCGAACTGTCATCCATTGTTTTAACCCTTTGACAGCAATACCCGAGGCCAGATAGCCTCAAGTATTCCCTGAGGCAGTCCTAATCTATAAGTATTAGCAAAATATCCCGTATAAAGCCAAAAGGTATGCCATAACATTAAGTAGATACTCGTAGGTGTGTTTGTGTGTCCATACCCGCGATACAATTTAGCAGGCCCCCCAGTGGGTACAATGTACCATGTGCTCATAATTGGGTTAAGTCCCTGGGCTACTTAACCCATTTTACTAAAGGGAAATCTTGATAGTACCTATAGATTATTTTTGTGGTTGCTAAAATTGACATGGAAAAAACGAGGATGTAGTATTTTTTTAAAAGGTTCATAGGGTTGATATCATATTTATAAAAATGCCTTTTATTTATGCGAAAAAAAATACCTTTAAAGATACAGCCATGCGATTCTCTAACTGACACATCATAGATGACAACAACGACGACCTCACAAATGACAAGCTTTTCGGTTTGAAGGATAAAATCGAAGGCGAAGTCGTCGTTGTCGTCGAAGGCGAGGATGATTTTTCATACATTTGGAACCATATTTTAGTTCTATGTCGCGCCGTCAACATCGTTGAAGCGCTGCGATCGCGCACTTATAGATGTTGCAACGATGATTTCTTGGTTGTAAAGATGTTTTGCGTTAGAGAATCACCCCCCAGGATAAGTAGTTGAAGACAACTCTTTGTCCTGTATCTTTAAGGGTAATTTTGTTTTTAAACCTCTTGGTTTAAAAGATTAAACGATTACATATATATTTTCAATTTTTTTGTAACGCTGAGTGCTAAGTCTTCGTCATAATAAACCTATTTGTATTTGTTGCATCTATTTTGCAACAGTATAATCTATTAATTGATAACACTAAATCGTTTTATCGTCCATAAAGTTTAATCACGCAGATTCACAAATAACATATAAACCGTGATTAGCGCCCTTATCTGATAGATAGTCTGCACTCGATATAACTCTGTGCAATATGTTATTGTTTTTAAACAAATTATACGTAATAGTACTTTATTATTCTTCGTTAAAAGAATCCGTTGATAAATGCAATGTAACGTAAATTAAACTATTAAGTATTTTTGACTTAACATGACAAGATGGTCACCTATCCACGGACCGACCACGCCAAGCCTTGCTTAACCTTATGATCGATCAATCCACGTGGCTTTGACGTAGTCATGAATTCTTCAACCCTTACATCCCTAATAATCAAATAATATTATAAATGCGAAAGTATCTAATTTATCTGTCTGTCAAGCAATCACGCCCAAGATACTCAACCGATTTAAATGAATTATCATACACTAGTTTTCGCCGGCGGTTTCACCCGCTTTCCCGTAGGAACTACTACGCGCACCCGTATAAATATTAGCCTATGGCCTTCCTCGATAAATGGGCTATCAAACACTGGAAGAATTTTTCAAATCGGACCAGTACTTCCTGAGATTAGCGTGTTCAAACAAACAAACTCTTTAGCTTTATAATATTAGTATAGAAGTATAGATAAACAGTCTAGAGTCAGAGTCAAAGAAAGTATACGGTCACTATCTCAGGTGACATCGTGGTTCAACATAATATGGAGTTCGTATCATAAAATAAATGTAGTACATTCTTAAAAGTAACCGCTATACTCTCCCATAACTGTTTCCGGGTCATTTAAAATCTTGGGCTCCTTCCAAAACGTTGAAATCTATCGAGAACATAAAACAGTACTTACAACATTATTACTTGCAATAATACTTTTGAGGGCATAATGAGGGCATTCAAGGCTATGAAAGGATTAGAAATGTATTGACAGGAATCGAGGTCAACGACCTTGGACGCCATTATTGTTCGCCAAGATCGCGGAGAGGGTTGAAGTGGGAAGTAGGATATTTTATTTAAGCTTTTTCTTAATTAATTGGCTTGTGAATAGAAAGGCAAAATTAATATAAAATTTATTTTTTATTTGGTTTTGGGTTGCAAAGGCTGACCGACGACGCAAATAGTCCTGAATAATCCGGATTAAGATCAAGATTAGTGTTAAGGCGTTCACACATTGCCCGTTGCTTGCCATTTTATTGCAGCAAGATGCTACTTGCACCGTGTAAACGTAAGGTTGCCTGTCAAATATTCCTGCAAGCAACGGGCAATGAAATCGCAATGTGTCAACGGGCCTTTACATTTCATACACACAAGCTTCCGCCAGTAGTTTCATCCGCGTCCTTTGCCGCCTATAGGAGTAATTCTGTAAATGTTCTCGACAAATAGGGTTATTTAATACTGAAATATTGTTTTTATCGAATCAGCATTTTCTGGGATAAGCGCGTTCAAGCATACAAACTTTTCAGCTTGACAACATTAATAGATGAAGCCCTTTTTTATCTGGCTGTGGGTAACAGCATGAGGGAATGCCAGACTTATACTGACTAAAACCCACCGTGTTCCTTCGGGAGCCCTTTGCGTGCCAGGGCCGCGGTAACTCTTTCAAACAATCCCACTCAGTAGATTTAGCCCTCAATGCAAATTATTTCTTCCAAATGAGTTCGTAACCAATTTGAACTTTACCTTAGCATCAGTTCCTCAGCTAATTACCCAGCTATCAAAAGGCATACTGAACATTCCAACAAGCCCATAACAGCCGTCTCTAACATATCAACTGAACTGAAGTTTTGATTACCATTCCGACGTCGCGTGCGTGTCAATATAAATTGCACATACCACTCCCTCATATTAAACTGTGGAATGTTTTAAAAAAACCATTTCTATGCAAATCTTGTGACGAATTAGTACGAGGTTTAATGAGTGATGTTAGGAAATTGGTGGTCGGCAATAAAATGGATTGTGTAAAAAAAATATGTTATACTATGCTTGTGCATACGCGCTCATCCAGATCAAAGGATATATAGCCTTTCACGATAAATGGGTCATGCAATTCCTGAGATTAGTGCGTTCAACAAACAAAAAATTCTGCTAATTATTTTTTAAGCTGAACCTGAGGTCATTCTAACAAAATAATTTCAGTCCCATCTCCGGAAAAAGTAACATAGTTTAGACAACAATCCGGGTCTTACTCGCGATCAAACTATTAAAGGTTTTACGATACCTCTTTTTTTAGGGTTATATTTTTTAGGTTTAGGGAGAAAAGAGGTATCGTAAAACCTTTAATAGTTTGATCGCGAGTAAGACCCGGATTGTTGTCTAAAATATGTGTTCAAATCGCGAAAGTTTAAAAACATTTAAGTAACATAGTTACTTCTACAGTACCAACCTCCAAAAATCCTACCTCAATAAAATCACACGTTATCACCCAGTTTCGGCAGCACACTAAAAGGAACGCAATCTAGGCTCAATACACGTTGCGTACTAACAAAATTTAAGTATTTATCCTTCCAATTGTTAGTGGATCTGAAACCAATTCAAGGCCTCACGGTACAATCAACGTGAAAAGGGTCAAGTGTCGTGTTGACCCTTTATACGCAGCGACTAAACTTTATATCGAACTGGAATGGAACGTAGAGGGTTAAGAAAATTTTGGGCTTGAACTTAGACGAGAATAAATTGGGCTTATTTTGTGACTGGAGCAGGAAATGTCGTATTATTGTTGGTTATGTATGAACTTACATTTTATTCGCGATATTTAATAAAATTGATGTCAGGTCATGTATTCTATTTAATTAGGTCACATTATTGAGTGCGATATTTTTCTTTACATAAATGGTCACTCAGTTTCTCCTACTAAATTATACTTTATTTTGACTCTTGGTAGCCATCATGTTTTGCGGGTCAACAGTATTTTCTTATCTTTCTTCCTTCTAAGATACAAAATAATACTTGTACATAAGTACATCATTGTGTGTTGAATCATTGAAATGCGTTCGTGAAAAAAAAACACCTTTTTAGCTATAGCATATCTCCCTTACTTCTACGTTCCGTAACAAGCACACAACACAGACTTAAACTTCGTACCGAACGGCAAGATACACAATTCGGCAGTCGGAACTTGCGTAAAACGAAATTCTTATGTGACGCGGGGGACTTGGTAAAAAATCTAAATGACCCGACAATATTGTTGCTTGACTATAATGTAGTGGTTTATAGTTTGTTCTATTGATATTTAATATTAAAAAGGGTGCCGTCCGTTTAAGGCTAGTCTGCATCTTTAAGGCCCGTTTACACATTGCAATTTCATTGCCTGTTGTTTGCTATTTTATTGCGGCAAGATGTTACTTGCACTGTGTAAACGTAATCGTGCAATAGGTAAATGGTCGCCTGTCAAATATTCCTGCAATAAAATGTCATACAACAACAAGTGTAAATGGGCCTTTAAATACACTTATCATGGTTCTTATGTCACTATTCAAAGAAAGGAAAAAAATGTGTCGTAAACAATGTGGTATACTTAAAACGATACCGACCAATTTAACTCATTCTAACATTAGAATTCAAACACTAGAATTACCCAACTATGTTGGGGTCGGCTTCTAGTCTAACCAGCTGAGAATTTTCGAATCCAAACATTTAAAATAGTAATTAGCAAAGTCGACATACTTACAAAATGAAATACATCACCACATCACTACATTCAATTTTCCTCGAGGTTCGCTACACCATGCAGTATCATAGTCCATTGTCTACCTCTGAATGCTCAGGTCAGATACATTAATCAATGCGTTATCTCCGATTGGTTTTGATTGATATGATGTAGCTATAGTAACTCTGCTTCGCCGTTTTACCCGCTTGTAGCTCCACACCTCGCTTTCTTATTTAAATAAGATACTATACATTTCGGTTACTTATGGCAATTTTTTTTTTTCATAAACGACATAAAACCAATGACAAAAGTAACCGTCCGTGAACGGAGAAATTCTATTGATTGTTTAAAATCTTCTCCACTCTACTTAGCATTCGTGGACTGTAAACTAAGCTAACTTAAGTACTTAATTGTTACTTAACCTTCTAATATGATAATTGCTACTTTTGATGCGGAAACGTGAAGTTACCTTTGGATGCGATAAAAAACGCCAGAAATAACTAATTACATATAAGATCTTTCCTCAAAACTTAATCTTTTTTTTTAATAGCCTTTTTATCGTCCCACTGCTGGGTACAGGCCTTTTCTCATACGGAGAAGGATTGCGCATTAATTAAAACCTAATCTATTAAAACAAAATTTCCAAATCTAACCGATACTTCTAGAGGTAAGCGTAGTCAAACAAACAAACACTCACCAGCTTAACATTTTACTATAGATATTGATTGACACACATACATTGATTGATGTACTACCTGTATTGATTGATACATATATTGATTGAGCGCGGTGCTGATTGAAAAACGCTTTTTTCCGGTTTGATGGTGTGTAAGGTAAAATTGAATGGTTTTTGTTTATCTACGTATATGTACCGTAGAGCTATAGAAAGCTGAATTTCATGTTTTTGTTCAATTACTTTTTGGGTACTTTTTTATTTCTGTTTCGAATTTTATGGGTATTCAAATATTTTTTGTAACTAAAAGCTTATGTATTAATGAATGTAATAATACTAGTTTCCGCTAGCGATTTCACCTTCTGTCACAGTCCTGTGCCACCTTTACGTAAATGTTTTAAAAGCCCAAAGCCGTTCTCGAAACATGGGTACCTAAGACTGAAAGATTTTTTCAGCTCGGCTCACAGGTTTCTTAAATTAGTGCATTCAAGCAAACAAACAAAATATTTTTTTCTCAATCGTGCTTTTGGCAAGTCTTTTAAAAACACCATTTATATTTTCAATCTTCTGTCTACCTCTTACTGTATACCTCACTAGCCGTTTTCCCGCGGTTTCACTCGCATCCCGTGGGAATTACTGCCCGTACCCGGATAAAATATGGCCTATGTCACTCGTGGATAATGTAGCTTTCGAATGGTGAAAAAATTTTTGAAATCGGTCCAGTAGTTTTTGAGCCTATTCATTACAACCAAACAAACAAAGTTTTCCTCTTTATAATATTAGTATAGATTATACCTCTTTATTTATACAAATTATAGAAAAACACATTATTCGATGATTCAACAAGCATTAGCATTGCTTATCGATTACAACAATTCACAACATCGTTATCGTTAAAAAAATCGATACAAAATATAGGACCTACGTAACATTTTCAAATCTAGCCCAGTTAAAAGTTTTCTAGCTTTGAAACCGGTTGCCATAGCAACGTTAACTACCTCGTAGTTATTGCACGGTGAACGGTGATTTCCCTAGAGCAATAATGTGTACGCGCCTTTATATTTTGTTTTTAGTTTTTAATACTTTTTGCTGGTATTAGAAATAGAAATAGGTGGTTAATTAATGGAGCTTTTAATATGGTGGGAATTAATAAGTGATTTATAGGTTATCGAGTTATCAAGTGGTTTAGTGATGCCTAATATATTTTAACATTGTCTTAGTTCACGTGAAACAGGGGCTATAATAACCCTTGCGTAGTTCGTTTTAGCTCCTCAATTTTGAGGGTTTTGGTGGAGCTAAAATTAATCAAAAATATATTTTGTGTTTATTGCTGTGACCTGGAAGCTGACCTAAAGACATTCTGGCACCATTTCCTTTTATAAAAATAAAAACCATGACATGGAGTTATGGTTTTTTCTATGATTTTGAACAATAATTACTAAACCTGTCAAATTTCACATGTTTGAAACGTCATCAAATATCTTACGGACCTGTGCTCACGCTTACGGAATTCCTGGTTTCACATAATCAGTCACGTGACCTGTCGCGAGTTTATATATTTTTCCCCATACAAAAAGTGCTCAATGCCGCTAAAGAAGTTTTCACTTAAAAAAAACAAATTGGTCCAGTAGTTTCTAAAGTTCAAAAAAAACTTCAACTCGACTATCGAATTAGTTGTTCCATGAACAAACTTAAAAAATACTTAAACACGGAAAAACTTACAAAAGTGAACGAAAATATTCCCACCCATTTAACGTTACATCCAAGTAATATTTTCGAGCTCACAAAATACCCAATCAATGAGAAAATTCAATCAACCAAAATGTAATATAATTTTAATTAATTAATATCAGAATTTTCAAGGCACCGCAATATCAGGACAATTTCCATATACTCGTGAAACTCCGTCAAAGCTCGGCAATGCACGAGCTAATATTTGAATTTAGAACCAATGGCCCGCCATGTTGTTAAGGCGAATGTTCTATACTGGGTTCTTTTAATTTATCTATTAACCAAAAAGAAAACGGTTGATAATACAGGATTTATTCAAGATTTTTTAAAACAGCAATACAAAGTCCGATTCATAAAAGAAATCCGCAGTTCTAATAACGAGCCGATAGCTTTTAATAAAATAGCTGTTTCCCTCATAATATATGCTCACATCTCAAGGGAACTTTTTGCTCAATAATATAAATAAGTCTATACGTTCTTGTGTAGCTAACTTACATGCGTTCAGTAGTTGTTGTGTGAAACACAAACAAACATCCATGTTATTTAATGTGATATAGTTTGATGTCAAAAATGAAGAGCTCGTGGCTAAGTCACAGCCGCGCGGATCGACCGATCATAAAGTTAAGCAACGCATGGCGCGGTCGGTCCGTGGATGTGGTGACCATCTTTGGCAGTCGTTACAGGTAGTCAGAAGCCAGAAAGTCTGACAACCAGTCTTACCAAGAGGTGCCAGGTAACCCAGGTAACTGGGGTGTGGAGGTCAGATAGGCAGTCGCTTCATGTAAAACACTGGTCCTCGGCTGCATCCGGTTAGACTGGAAGCCGACCCCAAAATAATTGGGAAAAGGCTAGGCAGATGAGTGTGATGTCAAAAAATAATTAAAGTAAATTAATTTCAAATGACAATTTCCACCGTATCCCCCTTAACAGCCAGTAGCGTTACTAATTGAAACGTACTCAGCGCTGATCAATAATTCCGTACCGTATCTTATTTGCACTAGACATTTGTTTCAACGGGCTTATGAAAGCGATAACTATATGGACTTTCTTTGATATTGAACCTGATATAATGTAGTTTGAAATACTTGAAAATTTACACACTAGCGGATTTTATCGCGCGGCAAAAAACATGTCGCGTGGATTCAGGTGTGTCGTCATGTGTATCGGTAGTTGTCAACTGTTTCGCCGTATGAACCAAGTGTTGCCGTGCGGAAAATTCTCTAGTGTGAAAGCTCTTTTACTGTTCTCGTCAAATAATAATATGCCGCTTCGAAGTTGGTTACAAGTGACATTGCAGTTGTTAATATATATATATATATACTATATTCACGATAGAAATGTATAGTATAGTACAGACGATAGCAGGTCAACCGAATCTGTCAAATTTTACCAATCGAACATTGACCATCTACTACAGTGAGTGATAAGGTTGCAAATCGATTGCAGAAATTTGACAGATTAAGGTAGGTTAGTTGCTGGCGTCTGTACAAATGAATACAGTAAAAACTCTTGAAAAAGCCTTTGTCAACATTCCCAAGAAAAGCTAAATGAAAATGCTAAACCATAAACAAACTAACCACATATTTATCTTGGTTCTAAGTCATAAATCTTCCAAGTCGACTGAGTTTTTGCCTGACTTCGGTGAAGCTAGAATGAGGGTAATGTTTTTCACGTAAATCCATAAGGGTACTGAGCCAAGGAAGTTAAATGTAACCTGTTTACAGGTTGTGTTTAAGGTTGTTAGATCGAAATACCGACAATTACGAAAGGGTTAAAAGTAGGTAAGGCCGTTTGATGAACTGAGCCTATAATGTAGGTAAGTTTTTGACTCCAATTAGATTCCGCCAGCCGTTTCACAGGCAAACTGTGGGAACTACTCTGCGCACCTGGATAAAATGTGGTCTATAGTTTTTGTATTCCTCGATAAACGAGTTATCGAACACTGATATATTTTTTCAAATCTAGTACTTACATAATTGCTGAGATTAGCGTGTAGAAACTCTTCAAGCTACACTCCACTTTATTTTCGTAGTATAATAATTCATAAGAAATATACAAAGCATGAATGGACCTATATGTATACGAGTATAGGTACCTTAGTTGACGAATCATATCCATATATCCGTGTTACTACGTATCTAAAACTACCCCGTCGATTTCCATGCAAGTTAACCGACAATAACTTGCTATGAATGCGGTTGACAGCTAAAAAATGAGCATCGTGACCGTACGTCTCTGCCGCCCACTACGGAACCGTTGTCGTGGAAAAAGTTGTCGGTTTTAGAGATCAGTGAAGTAAAGGTTTTAAAGTCTGGTTATCTTAATTTTTATTAATACGCCCTTTGAAAATAAAAAGGTGTGCTGTTCAGAATAATTCTTTTTTTTATTTCGATGATATTTTACTAACTTTAGTTACTTAAATACAAAAAAAAAACATATAAATGTAAAAGCGATTTCACACCAGCGAACTTTTGTTACACGTAGCAAATCCGAGCATATACACGCGATAAATACCGAGCAGAATAGATCTGTCGCGCGGTTTCTATACTTTTGTACCGCAGGCGCAGGTCTAGTTGGGCTGCGGGTTGTTCGAAAGAGTTACCGCGGCTCTGGCACACACAGGGCTCCCGAAGGAACCCGGTGGGATTTAGTCAGTAAAAGTCTGACACCTCCTGCTGTCACCCACAGCGGGAGGGAGTCGGAAAAACCGAGTGGAAATCCTTCAATTTGAAAACGCTAAAGTGTATGCTAAGTACTCTACTTAGCATACACATTTCTGTCCACCATCAACCAACAACTCCAATTCCCAGTCTTATCACACTTCCAGTTCCTTATTTACCTTAAACTTCAGACGTTTGACAAACCTACAACTCGTATAAATAACATTGTACACTTACTACTAACTTTTTTACCCAGAAAAGGGCACAACTAAATTATGTTACCTTATACCCTAAATGACGCTGTAAGTATTCCGATCACGGAGGTACTACCTACTAAGTTATTTCCTTCCTTATTTCGAAGTAGGTTGTGCACGCGGGTTTGGCTGTGTACTGAGGAATGTAAAAAGGTTGGGTTATAAGTATCCTATGTTCTGATCAGAATTGACTCAGCCGTTTTGGTATAGAAGCATCACTGGTAGACAGAGGGTTCACTATAATTTCAGAAATTTGGCAATACCCATGCCAATAACTACTATTCTACTAAAAAAACTACAGATCTTTAACTCTTTATGTTGTAAAAAGCGCAACAGACTTTAATCACAAACATTAATTATAAGGATACTTGCTTCACTAGCGATTTCACCCGTTTCCCACAAGAAATACTTTCCGTACCCAGATAAAAAGTAGTCTAATACTATTCTGATATACAGGATGTCCCAAAACTCAACGATAATCTTAGACCGGATGAAAGGCCAAGTTATACCAGTCCTGGGAAAAATAAAAAAAAACATACATTTTTTTAACAGTTGAAATTCGGCACCCTTGGTCTCGTTTTCAAGTCCTGTGATCACCAATGCCACAATTTCGCTGTATTTTTTTTAATGTCCTGGTCTTCATTAACGATGACATTGACAACGATGACAGAACTACAATTAAATGCAAAAAAACATTATTAATTTAATAAAATAAGTTGAGTTTTGAAAAGTAAGGTTACAAAAAATGTCTATTATCGCTGAACTGAGTGATGTGGATTTTTTTTTTATTTTTCCCAGGACTGGTATAACTTGGCCTTTCATCTGGTCTCAGATTATCGTTGAGTTTTGGGACACCCTGTATAAGCTACATTACTACCAAATTTCATCAAAACCCGTCCAGTAATTATTACGTGAAAGAGTAACAAACATACATCCTCACAAACTTTCAAATTCATATTATTAGTAAGGACATATGTACAGTCAACGCCGCAGTTTGCTGAACAAGAACTTTGCTTTTACATGATATTTGTAACAACTGCTACAGCAGTCGAAACTTTCATGTAAATGTGAACGGCGAAAACTTTCTCATTACGTTAAATATTATATTATGTTTTAGGTATATGTATGTCGAATGATACTAGCTGAAGTTTGAAAATATTTTTATTAATTAAAAATCTTTAGAGGCCTATTTTCATCAACAATATAACGACTGAGTAACCAGTAAGAAGTAGTAAGACTTTTTTGTAGTAAGACAAAAAAAACCGGCCAAGTGCGAGTTGGACTCGCGCATGAAGGGTTCCGTACCCCATCCCTCTTAATTATTTTTTTTTTCATTTTTAGTATTTGTTGTTATAGCGGCAACAGAAATACATATTTTGTGAAAATTTCAGCTTTCTAGCTATCACGGTTAGTGAGATACAGCGTGGAGACAGACAGACAGACAGACAACGAAGTCTTAGTAATAGGGTCCCGTTTTACCCTTTGGGTACGAAACCCTAAAAAGGAGATCTTAAACAGGAGATCGTCATGTGTTTAAGAAAAATTTGTATGGAGAATTTTCTAAAACACGTAACGACCGCGTGTTTTACTTTTTTGTAGTAAAACCAAGTTTATTATAAATTAAAACTTAAAATCCTAAAAAACAAAAATACGTTTCTCGTGATTTCTAGCTTCGTAGTCAAAAGAGTTGTTATTTATGTAACCTACCGTACACAGAAACCACTGTCGGTAAGTCTGGGCCTTAATTTGTATGATTTAAGAACTGTTTTAATTATATTACGTAAACCTATCCATCGTTTATATCTCTTTTAGTAGGTCCTAGCCTTTTCCATGCAAAAATCTTGTTTGCCTCCAGTTTAACCGCATAATGATATGTGTTAGTTTCAAAAACATTGAAATATAAACATCCCAATGACTAGCAAAGAAAAACTATAATTATTTCACTTAAATCCGGCAACAGAATAACAGTAATCAAATATTATCATTGAAAGTTAGCATTTTATTAACAAAACTGTTAAAATCGCTGAAAGAAATATTTCACAAAACCAATGGTCAACACGTTGAAACATTTCCAATTATTCAGCATTCGTTAAAACTATGGACTTTGTAAACTTGGTTGTTATTGTAACCTATTTTTTGTTTTGTTTTTTTTTTAGTTTGAAATATTTTGGACGGTTTAGTTACTGGCTTAAACACGTGGTATAATAACGGCTTTAGGTCATAAGCACAAATAATTAAGTGAATGCATTTTTTTTCCTAACTGTCTTTCTCTTCCTGCTATGTATTCCGCATGGGATTACCTTTCCTACCTCAATTTCTTCTCTACTTAGCTCTTTACTTAACATCGCACTCGGAAACCTGGCATTCTATCATGTCCTTTACTATATACTGTTGCACCATAAAGCACATAAAACGTTCGTCGTCGTTATAACAAGATTGAATTGTGAACAAATAAATGAGGCTAATCTTCTACCTCAAAACAAATAATACAACAAGCTAAACAGTTCTAATAAAACGAACTCCGTTTCGAAAACAATTCAATTATTTCGACACCAATATCGATTACACCTTATAAATACACCGGTGCTTATTTACCTACTTTTACACCTACGTCTGCGTATGAATCAGAACAGGGTACGCGTAAATTCTGCCGCCTACTTACGAACAGATGGTAAAAGCGTCTCAACTTTTGACAGATGGAATACGTTGCTCGGCGCGCGATATAAAATATCTGGTATACATACGCAAGGGTAATTTGTTAGATTACGCGAGGAAGTTACTGGATTTTTTTATTGATTTGATACACATACTTTAACCTATAAGCCTTTGACCTAAAATTATCGTCGAATACAGACTTTGGTTTTACAGTCAATATGGTTTGAATTAAATGTAGTCCACAAATTCACTGAATTGTTAATTATTAATTTTGATTAGGGAATCCAGGAGTGCTAATAAAAAATTATAAATCTGCTAGAGAAAACATAATGAATAATGTTATGGGACTTTTTTTTCGATAGTGTAAAAAAAAATACCATATGAATGTGTATCGGTGAAATAACGTATAAAGCTGCCATCTTGGATTTTTACCGCGCATATGGTGTATGTACGTACATTATAAAAATTCACAGTTTTTGATAGAAATTCTTATAATATGGACCGCAAAATAAATGATTTTCTTACTACAATAATTCATGCACAACTTAATGGTTCTATTATAATTAAGACGGTCACACGTCAAAGTGTTAGCGAGTGCGTGTAATAACTTACATTAGCGATCAATGCACTACTAGTGACTGCAAACCGTGCCATTAGCGTGTTCTTTGAACTGTAATTAACACGTTAATTGACATTAAGCGTTGCATTAGGTTACCTAAGTGGGAGATGGTAATTCATGTGGCTTTGTTATTTTAGAAGCTTTGAGTGTTGCTAGTTTATTTTCTGTAGTCTGAAGTGTAGGATAAAATAGAGAAATTTTTTAACAATGAGCTTTAAAATTTTCTTTCAACATTTTCAAAAGGTATGTTACGAGCAGGATAAGAGGTATTTTTGTTGTGTACGGTCTTACGTTGTTTTCTTAGCGTAGTTTTTATCTCGCATCATAATACATACAACAGAAACATATGAGAATGGCTTTGTCAGTATATTTTATTAGCGCCATCGCCAGTTTCAGAGGTTCAGATAAAGTTAAAGATATTTATCTAACAGATGATGGCATAGAAATATTTTTAATTTATGTGCTTATTTTCTATATATGTGTCATAAAGCTATCTAGAACCTTATTTAGAAACTCCAAAACTGGCGCATAATATCGTAAATTAAATTAAGCATGAAGTTATTTAATGAAGTTCAATATGCAATTTTGTGCAAAGTTTGACCTCGTGGGTAAAGCACCAACATCTCAAGTATGAGTGTGTGGGTTCGATTCCAGGTCAGGCAAGTACCAATGCAATTTTTCTAAGTTTCTATGTACTTTCTAAGTATGTCTTAGACACCAATGGCTGATAAGAGGTGAAGGAAAACATCTTGAGGAAACCTGGACTATAAAGTCTGAAATCACCAACCCGCATTGAGCAAGCGTGGTGATTAACGCTCCAACCTTCTCAATTTGAGAGGAGGCCTGTGCCCAGCAGTGGGACAGTAAAAAAGCTAACAAAAAAAAATATATGCAATGGTGAAATAGCGAGTACGCTCGCAATATAATCCCGTATGTTTCTCTCTAAGAGAAATAAGCATCACGCATTTCGTGGAGCGCGTTGCGAATTCATAACGTCCGAATGACGTTTTTATTTTCTTCATTACCAACAAAACTCCTGTTCATTATTCTTATAAACGAAGATTGACTTTGTTTAACCCCCTTTTATTATTTAGTTAAGGAGAAAGTGAAAAATAAAACCAGTTATGCGCCAGTAACTCGAAACATCAAGGGTCGAGACCTTTTGAAGGGATAATTATTGCGTTCTTGAGCCTTGTATAACGGGGTTATATTTAGAATATCCGTCTTAACATTTTAATGATTACAGGCTGTTATGCTGACGGTTTCCAGCCGAGTGAGAAGTATCGCGGCGCGTTAGACCGTGATGAAGATGCTCTTGCTTCAAGAATACGCTTTGGAAACTGATGGGTATTGAAGTAAGAGGTTCAAATATCATGGATACGTTTTGAGATATGCTACAAAATAATTTGTTCAAGTATAGTTCTTATTTCCTTAGCTGTTCTCCGCGGTTTTGCCCGCATCCGAGAAATAACTTCGAGCGCCCGAATGGTAACTAAAAAGTAGCCTACAATTATTTTTTTCAGTTTCAGCTATTGTGTCATACGCTTCTGTAACACCAAAAAAAACTGTTAAAAGTAACACCAATAAAACATAATTAAAAGTTTTTGCATTTATGACAATTCAATATTCATATTAATATCGTTTATTGCATTCCATAAGTAATATAATTGTTATAATAATTATAGACCCTGATGGGCACAGCAAACTAGTGCTTAAAAGATAGAAATCATTGATAATATTCACATAATTCATTGATAAATACCCTAAATTACCCCTTTATCAAAGTACCCATCTAAGCCGAGTCATTACTTCAGGCGTACCTCGATGAGCGTGTACCTAATATAATTTGAACTGGTCGCCCAATCGCCAATTATCGTCTTAACCGATAACCTCTTGGGTGACACGCTTGTTCGCACAAGTAGGTGTCTAGTTGTATAGGTACCTACTGATTTGTAGACCGGAGTGAAGTTAATTTATCTGTGTGGTAATGATTGCAAATTGCAGTACAGTTTGTGAACGCAAAGGATTTTTAAATAACAGGTAAAATATTGAAAGCTTTTTGTAAGTGTTATGTTATTAATGATGTCATTGTAAAAGTTTATTTATTGTTTAATTTACTTCGATTGAAATGTAGAGAAAAATATAGGCCTTTTATTAAATGTCTCCCAAAAAAGGTTCTAAAGACCTCGTAATTTTATTCTTATATATCAAATAGATTCTTCAGGGTGTTGAAACAAGTAATACCATAAATTGGTTAATATTTTATATATAATATTAACATTTAAAACACCGACATTTTACTTCACTTAGCAATAGACAGTGAACATTTCAAACACCCTACCTCTAACAGACATAAATAGCAACACTTAAAAGCCTATAACTTAAAATGGCCTCTCAAAGCTATCCTTTCAACCTAGATCCTTCAATAATGATGATTCTTTGCCCCCGGTTCTGTAATATGGCCTATAACTCAATATAGGGTCAGAGCTTGGGGCGGGACCTCCATCCATCCCTATTATTGCAGACTTCGTGAGTTACGTGTTAAACCTTTGATTTTTTTCTAGGTGTACGATTTATGGTAGTCATTTTGTGTCTCGTTGTTGGACGATAANCAGGCAAGTACCAATGCAACTTTCCTAAGTTTGTAGTATGTACTTTCTAAGTATGTCTTAGACACCAATGGCTGATAAGAGGTGAAGGAAAACATCTTGAGGAAACCTGGACTATAAAGTCTGAAATCACCAACCCGCATTGAGCAAGCGTGGTGATTAACGCTCCAACCTTCTCAATTTGAGAGGAGGCCTGTGCCCAGCAGTGGGACAGTAAAAAAGCTAACAAAAAAAAATATATGCAATGGTGAAATAGCGAGTACGCTCGCAATATAATCCCGTATGTTTCTCTCTAAGAGAAATAAGCATCACGCATTTCGTGGAGCGCGTTGCGAATTCATAACGTCCGAATGACGTTTTTATTTTCTTCATTACCAACAAAACTCCTGTTCATTATTCTTATAAACGAAGATTGACTTTGTTTAACCCCCTTTTATTATTTAGTTAAGGAGAAAGTGAAAAATAAAACCAGTTATGCGCCAGTAACTCGAAACATCAAGGGTCGAGACCTTTTGAAGGGATAATTATTGCGTTCTTGAGCCTTGTATAACGGGGTTATATTTAGAATATCCGTCTTAACATTTTAATGATTACAGGCTGTTATGCTGACGGTTTCCAGCCGAGTGAGAAGTATCGCGGCGCGTTAGACCGTGATGAAGATGCTCTTGCTTCAAGAATACGCTTTGGAAACTGATGGGTATTGAAGTAAGAGGTTCAAATATCATGGATACGTTTTGAGATATGCTACAAAATAATTTGTTCAAGTATAGTTCTTATTTCCTTAGCTGTTCTCCGCGGTTTTGCCCGCATCCGAGAAATAACTTCGAGCGCCCGAATGGTAACTAAAAAGTAGCCTACAATTATTTTTTTCAGTTTCAGCTATTGTGTCATACGCTTCTGTAACACCAAAAAAAACTGTTAAAAGTAACACCAATAAAACATAATTAAAAGTTTTTGCATTTATGACAATTCAATATTCATATTAATATCGTTTATTGCATTCCATAAGTAATATAATTGTTATAATAATTATAGACCCTGATGGGCACAGCAAACTAGTGCTTAAAAGATAGAAATCATTGATAATATTCACATAATTCATTGATAAATACCCTAAATTACCCCTTTATCAAAGTACCCATCTAAGCCGAGTCATTACTTCAGGCGTACCTCGATGAGCGTGTACCTAATATAATTTGAACTGGTCGCCCAATCGCCAATTATCGTCTTAACCGATAACCTCTTGGGTGACACGCTTGTTCGCACAAGTAGGTGTCTAGTTGTATAGGTACCTACTGATTTGTAGACCGGAGTGAAGTTAATTTATCTGTGTGGTAATGATTGCAAATTGCAGTACAGTTTGTGAACGCAAAGGATTTTTAAATAACAGGTAAAATATTGAAAGCTTTTTGTAAGTGTTATGTTATTAATGATGTCATTGTAAAAGTTTATTTATTGTTTAATTTACTTCGATTGAAATGTAGAGAAAAATATAGGCCTTTTATTAAATGTCTCCCAAAAAAGGTTCTAAAGACCTCGTAATTTTATTCTTATATATCAAATAGATTCTTCAGGGTGTTGAAACAAGTAATACCATAAATTGGTTAATATTTTATATATAATATTAACATTTAAAACACCGACATTTTACTTCACTTAGCAATAGACAGTGAACATTTCAAACACCCTACCTCTAACAGACATAAATAGCAACACTTAAAAGCCTATAACTTAAAATGGCCTCTCAAAGCTATCCTTTCAACCTAGATCCTTCAATAATGATGATTCTTTGCCCCCGGTTCTGTAATATGGCCTATAACTCAATATAGGGTCAGAGCTTGGGGCGGGACCTCCATCCATCCCTATTATTGCAGACTTCGTGAGTTACGTGTTAAACCTTTGATTTTTTTCTAGGTGTACGATTTATGGTAGTCATTTTGTGTCTCGTTGTTGGACGATAAAACTATAATGATGATATTAATTACTGAATCGGGTAAACGGGCAAAAATATTTATTTTCTCTTTTATAAAATATCAAGGCAGTACGGTTTTCGTATGGAGAAGAAAAAGCTTAATATATTTATAGACACGGTTCATCATCATCCCAATGTCATTTTGCGCTCGGCGCAGCATGTTTTCTTTTTCCATACTCTTCTATGACGTCATCACGCAAGTAACATTCAACTTTTCACAGTTCTTGTATTAGTAATTCTAGGCAAGACTGTGACGTCACATGCCACACTTGTACGTCTACAAACAAAGCTTTTTTGTTTGAAGCTTAATGTTTGTTTGTTTTCATTTTCTCAAAAAAAATACATAAGCATTTTATCACATTGATCGACAACAATTTTGCCCATTTTCTATAATCTCTTTTTATTTATTTTATTATAGTTAATAGTAATAATTTACACTATAAGCACTAGTTTATAGCACTACTAGTATACTACATCCTACAGATAGTGGTATTACAAAGCAATTATAGAGATAGATGGTGAGCTCGAAGCCATTGACCACCATTGAGTTATAGGTTTAATATCAGAGAAGAAACGGTTATATATAGATCCCGATAGCTTTATAAATGGGAGTGTACAGTTTTAAATCACACTTTTGCTTAAAGAAAAATTATTTTATGGTACACTGGTTTCCTCCTCCGGTTTTAGCCACATACGGTGGTATACTTTCTGTACAAGTACCTATAATTAATTTTCTAATTATAATCATTCAGAACCTTACTAAAAAACTCAAGCACAAAAGACCTTTCTTAACTTAGATTTGAGCAATCAGAGATCGAATAAAGAGCACGGGTCTAAAATTCAAATTGTCGATACTGTGAAATTCCTGACAGGATAATCTCAAAGACAGGTGGATCGGCCTGACAGTCAAAACCAGGCTGCGTGCCTAACCACTTCAAAAGCCACAGCTTAGGGTGGTTCTACACTTATCACAATCAATGACTTGACTTAGTGTGCTGAAGGCTGAAAGCATCGATATTTGATCAAATATTATTAAATCAAAATCTGTGAATGCATTATCATCTGCCTAGCCTTTTCCCAAACTATGTTGGACCCGAATTGCAGTCTTATCCGGATGCAGCCGAGTACCAGTGTTTTACATAGAGGAAATGCCTATCTGACCTCCTAAATCCGGCTCCCTTAGTCAGAGTTTTTAGTAACAAATGCCAGAAAAGTCCAAAAGATAGCTGGGACCCATCAAATCAATGTGCCCTAGCAACCATTTTGACCGAGGTATTGTTACGAAAGTGTGCAATATAGCAAAAATCAACTCAAAACTCAGTAAATCATCAAAAAATGCCTTCAATATTTCTGTCAATTAAAAAAGAGAACTACAATGGAGTCGGTATTGCAATGTTTCGCCGAGTCCAACTATTTGAGGCTTCACAAACAAGAACTGATGACTTACAAACAGACGGACAGCACAAACATTTATTACCTGTCGCGGAATGAGGTCGGCGCGGACGTAGTCCGGTAAGGCAGCGCGTGGACTATTGGTTAGTTCCGTAGCTATTTTTATCTTTACTAATATTAGAAATACGAAAGAAGTGTCTATCAGTCATCGTTTCTATTTCTTCGAATAATCATGCCCGTGTTTTGAAGTTAAGCGATCAATGGGATTTAGGTAATGCAGATTACTATAGTTTACTATTTATTATTTGGTGGTTTATTTGGCTTTCGTGTCAAGATTGTTGAACTGATTTAAATGAAACGCACACAGATAAGTATACGTACAACCTGTGGAAGGACAAGGCTACTTTTTATCCGGGTGTGGCAAGTAGCGAACTGCCTGATTTAGACTATAGATATGT
Organism: Heliothis virescens; assembly: GCA_002382865.2. Lineage (NCBI taxonomy): Eukaryota > Metazoa > Arthropoda > Insecta > Lepidoptera > Noctuidae > Heliothis > Heliothis virescens. The sequence continues at coordinate 2,229,785 of NWSH02000517.1, forward strand.
ACTGCAAAAAGTAATCACCCCGATACCCGCTCCCCGCGTGGACCATAGGAGAGCTGGCCAGCCTGCAGAAGTTTTCATGTTTTTTTGAAAACATTACATAAATGGCTAAAATGTTCTAATAACTGGTTAAAGTGAATGCATCATGCAAAAAAAGATAACCATCTGACTATAAATCTACTATTTTTGAGACTGAAAAGGATCCTTATGGTATCATGCAAGTACCAGCTAACTGCAAGGATTTACTTAGTGACTTACCTACCTGTCTAAAACCAAAACACAGCCCACGGGCCCCCAAACCAGAACTATCCGATCAAAGGCCACAGATAAAGCGCGGTAGGGCCGCCCTGAAATCAATAAGTGCCGCACAGATTAAACAACTGGCGATTGGAACCAATGTTTGTACAACCCTGTTTACTTTCCAGCCCTTTCGTGCCAACCCTGCGATTGGACGGTTTATGATTTGAATTCCGAGTTTCAATTATGATTGTGACGTCACTGTGATGGCCGCTGCAATGTTTGTGCTAATTGGTTTTCTGAGTACTCGTAATAGCTGTACTGTATTTGAATGGGTTTTGACTGTGAATTGGTTAAATAATTGTAAAGCTGTTACATTGTGTCCATTTGAATGTCATAAAGTTCGAGTAATAGCTACTAAAGTTTTGCGTCGAATTAATATAATTCTGATGATATAGTGTTGGCTTCCGCCAACGGTTTCACCCACATCCCGTGGGAACTATTCTGCGCACCGTAGCCTACATCTTCGATAAATGGTCTATCCAAACACGGAAAGAATTTTTCATATCGGACTTGTTAATGAGATTAACACGTTCAAGTAAACAAACAAATACTTCAGCTTTATAATATTAGTATAGATATATATGTAAGAACTACTACAGTACTACACTACAGTACTACAGTACTACTACAGTACTACAGTTAACTACGCCAGAAAATATTTCACCAATAAAAATGTGTTTCATGTTCAACAACATAAAATATCACCTACAAATTCCATTCTAGCAGCAAAAAAGAACTTAACTACATTCTATCCATAAACTGCAGAACAATTTATCTAACACTATAAATTGGCAACAACCATAAATAAAGCTAGCTAAACACTTAAAGCGTTGCTATCGTGCAAGCGAAGCTATTATCGCCGTAGTTTGCAGAGCGAAAACATGGTTTTGAATAGAAAGAGCCTTTTTGATATTGGCATGCGGATACTGCTCTAGCTCTGATACTGGGTTAGAACATTTAACTTGTCGGATACGCTATAAGCAAAAATTTCTTTGCGAAAAAGTCTGTCAATTTAGGCGCGAAGGCGAGGAAACGCAACAATTTATCAAATAACACACGACAAAATTTTCAAACAGACAATAGTATAAAATGAACAACCACAATATATAGATGCCAGCACATGAACCTACTACAATCTGTCAAATTTCTTCAATAGATTTTCAACCTTATCAGAATAGTGGAAGGTTAATGTTTGATTGGTAAAATTTGACAGATTCGAGTAGTGGTCTGCTGTCGTCTGTATTGTGTTGGACTTCACGAAAACTTGCTTAAGAAGGTTCATACACACCATTGGTTGATACTACTCATACCTTTGGCAGAAGAGAATCAAGGCACGGCAATAGCGTATCCATTCGGTTACATTATGAAAGTGTGATACTGCAAAAGTTATTGTGTATCGGGTGTTCAGGGGAAATTGGTTAAAGCTTTACGGTGGATCTGTTGATAAGGAATGTCAGCAAGTATGTTGTGTAGGTCACGTGAAGTAAAGCTGCGGTTGTAGAGGTCGGGATGAGGATGGGTAACCATTCTTGTTATAGTGACGAGACCAACTGCGATTGTTCTTTTGAGGTCCAAGTTCAGCGACACCATAAGTTTAATTTTCACAAAACGGCCGCTTATTTTGATTTTTAAGGTTGAAACAAGTTTAAAGTTGTTTTAAGGATAATTTTGGAGTCCCTATGACCATCGATGCTGATAGGTACGCGCGTAGTTTGTTTGAACATCGTCCGCGCTGAGAGCTACGCTTCATTCAAAAACGGTTCTTAGATTTCATAATTTGTGAAAATTTCAGCTTTCTAGCTATCGCGTGGAGACAGACAGATAGACAGACAACGAAGTCTTAGTAATAGGGTTTTACCCTTTGGGTACGGAACCCTAAAAATCAATAAAAGTACAAACGACAGCACATCAAGTTACCACAATCTGTAAGGTTAATATTCGATTGGTAAAATTTGTTAGATTCGTTTACGTTGACCTGCTGTCGTCTGTACAAAGTAATATAAGTAATGTAAATTATAATATTCTAACAGCATTTCCGAACGGAGTGTCCGTCACATCATTTTAAAGAATGTTACAAATTGTAATGTTGAACGTCGATATAATTTGGTTATTTTATCGACTCGTCCTCGCGGCTAATTGGCGCGGACGGGATGGAAGTGACGGACAAAGAACTATGGAGTATAGAATGGGCTTTCGGCGAAGTTTGTGATATCTTTGTTATTCCCAAGAAAGATAATATCCTATTTTTTTTAATAGCCTTTTTTTATCGTCCCACTGCTGGGCACAGGCCTCCTCTCACACGGAGAAGGATTCAGCATTCATCACCTCGCTTGCTCAATGCGGGTTGGTGATTTCAGACTTTATAGTCCAGGTTTCCTCAAGATAAGATTCCTCAAGATGTTCTCCTTCACCTTTTATCAGCCATTGGTGTCTAAGATATACCTACTTAGAGAGTACATACAAACTTAGAAAACTTACATTGATACTTGCCTGACCTGGAATCGAACCCACACACTCTTGAGAGGTTAGTGCTTTACCCACTGGGCCACCACGACTTTTTTTACCTATTATATTATATATTAATTACATTTTCTTGAAATAAATGTGATAAGATGTGGTAAAAGTGACTAATATGAAGTGGTTATTAAGAAACTAAGTTCCGCCAGCATTTCCCCTTGGGAAGACCTTAGCCTCCCTTGATTAATGACCGGTCAAACATTGGAAATTTTATTTTAATTACCGTTCGCAAGATAAGCACGTTGAAATAAATAAACAAAATCCAACTTTTACAACGATCCTTTTCATAAATATAGCAACTAAATTCTCGTTCAATTTTGGGTAAAGCAATACCCTACTTCAGTTAACTTTATAAACCAGTCGCTTTACGTAAGAAACGAAGTTACAAACGTATCTATCAATCAATACACAAAACGACATCATTTATAAACATAGCACCCAGTACAATCCACACATCACTTCCATTGACACTGTGTCTGTGAACCTCCCTAATGGAGTTGCAATGGCAGTCGGCGGTTCCGGTTCAATTATTCGACACTCCGTCCGATTCCATCATCACCTACGTTAGCCAGCTACAGATGATTATGCGATCCTGGTACTTGTAGTCCTGAACTACGTACACAGTTGTCATACTTGTTTGTTTAGTTAAAAAAAATACAGAGAAGAAAATAGGAATTGGAAATGCCAAAAATGTAATCGATAATTTCATTCTGACTATAACGCGTGACTCTTTTCATCTGTCACGCTTTCAAGCTAAAAGTACTCAACCAATTTAAATGAAACTCTGTACACAGAAAGCCTAAGAAATGACGTGTGACGTAGCTAATTTTTAACCTGGGTGAGAAAAGTAGTTCTCTCGGGACGCGAGGGAACAATGGGAAAAAACTAGTACAAACTGATTTTCTTTGTACTCAAATATTTGATTAAATAAATGTAAATCCGCGAAACAATCCTTTGAATTAAGCAATATCCTAATCACGAAGCTCTCAAAACAACAATAGGCCGAAATTTTGAAAAACAACTTCATTTCGAGCGATTGTTCTCGAAAAACAATCGTGTTCTCAAACATTTTTCGTGGCATTTTTATTTTAATCCTTTCGTAAGTTTCTTTAGGGAATTTGGTTCGCGGAAAGTTTTTTATCCACCCTGTTTTTGGGCGGAATACTAAATACACGACAAACTCGCGGGACTTAATGTTACTTATAAAGGTTGGTGCACAAGAGGTTTGTGTTAAATTGAAGGTACTCAAAAAACACGACCACTTCAAAGAAAGAAAGTGGATATACTCGAAAACAACCCTTCCGACAATTGGGTAAGCACTCGAACAAATAGTTTCAAATGTAGTACCAGTAGTTCCTTTGCCGCATTCTTCAACGTAGCCGCTGCCTAGAGAAAGTGTAGTGACCGCGTAGTAACCCCGTAGCAATCGCGTAGCTACTCATCATCATCTGCCTAGCCTTTTCCCAACTATTTTGGGGTCGGCTTCCAATCTAACCGGATGCAGCTGAGAACCAGTGTTTTACATGGAGCGACTGCCTGCCTGACCTCCACAACATAGTTACCCGGGTATGAGTATCGGGTTGCAACCCGATAAGTACTCATTGGTAAGACTGGTTGTCAGATTTTCTGGCTTCTGACTACCCGTAACGACTGCCAAAGATGTTCAAATGACAGCCGGGACCCACTGTTTATCGTGCCTTCCGAAACACGGAAATCGCGTAGCTACTGCGTAGCATAAATTGGTCATTCATTAAATATGAGAAAGTTGCATATTTTTTTATATATCCTCCGTAATGGTCATAATTTTGTAAAATTTTACATTGATAAGTTTTAAGTTTAAAAGGTTTTTCTTTCCTCCTGTACGCATGAATATAGAAGAAAATTCTACCCAATTTCTTTAAAACTCGCAATTTTGTGAGTTGGTCAAAGCTACTTTATTTTTAAGAGCAATGTTATCTCGAAGACATATCGTTATCTGTACAAGACGCGAGGGATTGAAGTGCGCGTATCAGACGGTGCAGCCAAGCGTGAAATGCACTTCAAACTTGTTGGTACAAAAAATGTATTGGCAGTAACTAGCTCTTTGAGTTAAAAGGTAAATATGGTTAGGTTTTGCCGTTCCTATGCGAGATATTTTTATTGGTAGGTTTTCCATAGCACATAATTAGAGTAAAGACCAGTTTCATAGGTTCCGAATAAAGTTCTAAGACGGATCATGCTATAGCAATGTTTTATTTTTTTTTTATTTTAACCTTCAGATAGCTATCTAAAACTTTATCTGGAACATCCATAACTGGCCTTTATTTATTTAAGTAACAAGTGAATACCATAATATCACTAAAAATTATAATAAAAATTACATTCACTACCATTTTTCAGATTCGTATATCATTGGAGCAGACACATCTTGACCTGAAAACTGCTTTTAATTATAATGGAAGTGGATGTGGGCTGCCCATGATCGGGATGGTTGGCATTCACTAAGGAAGGATCAGCAGTAGATGGCAACAGGCTGATTTGTAGAGATCAACATCTTTCAGTAACATACTTTATTACCAAAAGCTAGAGGTTATTTTCAATTGGGAGGCAAAACCAAGTGGTCTAAATGAAAAAAAGCATGTTATCTTTAAAGATAACTTAACAAACGTAGATAACTTCTTTCTGTCAGTTGCTGTTACGCTTCAGTGGACAAAGGCCTTAACTTTCGATGGTTTTATTCTTCGCTTTTTAATATTCACTTCAGCGAGCGATCGGATGTAAGTTTTTGTTTGTTTTATACTTCATATTGTGCCCTTTTAGAGATATTGACTTCAAAACAAAGAAGAACAGAACTAAATAAAGATAAAAATCATTTATTCAAAGTAGGCTGAAAATCAGCACTTTTTGAACGTCAAGTTTACAAAAGACAGTCCCAAAAACGCCCGCCCTTCACCACTTCCTATGTGTTTTGGCTGAGAAGAAGAAATGGTGGAACAAACTCCCCGGCAAATATAAATTGACTTCACAGTTGAGATCGGTATACAAATAATATTTACTAATAGTATGAATTGGAAAGTAACTCTGTCTGTCTTTACGCCAGAACTACTGAACCGATTTTTGAAATGGAAATTCCGTACACAAATAATGTAGCTAAATCCTGAGAAAGTCCTATAGACTACTTTTTATCCGGATGCGCTGAGTGGTTCCCACAGGACTCCAATATAACCGCTAGCGAAAGCTACTAGTTAAATATTTCTGTAAACGTATCCTTTATCTAGATAAAGCACACATGCTCCACCAAACCAATATTTGTGAAGTAAGTAAAATAAACTGGAGAAGTCGATTCCAGCCAATACCAGGGAAACATACGATCCATTGACCTATATACCTGGAGCAACTTGCAACATGACTCCCCGCACTTTATCTACGCCATTTCAACATGAAATATCAAATAGTACGACAGAATTTCACTTCTTCTAAACTCTGAGGTAGCAAAGTTTGTACTTTACACCGATGTACGTACATTTTAAATTATTTTGCTGTGAATATTTTATGGTATGGTTATGTGACTGGTTATATAAAAGATTTTTTTGGGAGTACCTACTTGCAAAATCAATAAAGAATAATTTGGGATAATTTAGGGTATAAGCAACATTTTAGAGAGACATTCTGCCGAAAATATTTTGATTCCAAATTGTAAGGGCTTGTCATGAACCAGACACTGAACAAGTCTTATTACATTATCCAATATTATTTAAAAAGGAAGAAAAAAATATTACTGGAAGTGTGTTTTTTCTGTCTTCTTTTAAAAATAATGTTTGCTTAAAATCTTACATAATAAAAAAATCACACTATCCATCCTGCTTTACTTAACCACCCAAAAATACACACAAAAAAGGGTCACAACTCACAAATACCATAGAGAAAGTCCCATAAACTTTGTCGCTCCGTCATCAAAGACGATGTTGCCATAACTATACAATAAAGAGGATCCAACGTCAACCCTCCGACGGGCACCGTTCAAACAATAACATGACAGATTAACAGAGGGCCCTCAAACTTCCAAGATTACTCTCTCGCAGCGAAGGGTTAATTTAATAATAAACAAGCGCCCTTCACGTTTTCTGGAGCCTGTCTTGTTAGAGTCATTTTATGTAAATAAAGAATGCGTATTAACATAACAAAATGTCCTTTTGTTAGCTGGTGAGTCAGCAACAAAAAACAACGGGTTTTATTTTCTTTATTTACTGGTTGAATGTCTATGATATACAGAAGCATGAGCATTGATTGCCATGGTAACTTTCCTGCTCAAAATGCATTTCTGAAACTGGTTTACCCAAAAGGGTAAAACGGGACCCTATTACTAAAACTTCGTTGAGTGTCTATCTGTCTGTCTGTCTCCACGCTGTGTCTCACTAACCGTGATAGCTAGAAAGCTGAAATTTTCACAAATGATGTATTTCTGTTGCCGCTATAACAACAAATACTAAAAATTAAATATATACATATTAAGAGGGGCCCCCATACAATAAACGTGTGAAACCGCTAATTATTTTTCATATATTTGTATGAAAAACAAAGTAATTTTATGCTGCCCGAAAAATTATTGTATTTTGGCTAGTTGTAGGTAATAGATACGTTCATTTTTCGTAGATAATGGTACAGAACCCTTCGTGCGCGAGTCCAACTCGCACTTGGGCGGTTTTATCTGATGGTTTCATTTTTCGAATAGCGCTATGATGAACAAACTTTTTCACAAGATTCGCAATCTTATGCCAGCATTAGACACACATTGTGTGTCTCCCTACTGACATAAGATTACGTGTATCATATTTAAATTACTTCGTGGGTTCTTCAATCTCCATTCTAAAATGTCAAACAAATTGAAAGCATAACTTGCTCACGACATTGTAACTCAGTATAGCTTATGCAAGGTTAGTTTCAAGTTACGGAGTCACTAGCTTATTTACTTGAAACTTTAATTAAGTGACTGCAGTCGACTTGTGATTATAAATTCCTTTATTGACATTATGCAAGTATAGCTGCAGTATGCTAAGAGGTACGTACTTTTAGGAGAATCACACACTAGCACGCTCCGGGAAGCTGAGTTGACCTGAAAGTTGTTTGCAAATTAAACTTTGCCTAAAATTAGTCATTTTGTATTTGTGTAATAGCGTTTTTCACCGATGCTCAGTCACTTATTAACTTCGAGAGGCAAAGATTTGACAATACATTTTTTCAATGTCTACTTCAGTGTAATTATTTTTTTTTGCAATTTGGCTAATCCCGCTGATGTGTCACTTCATGCAGTGTGATTGCTTCATCAGCATCAGCATCATCCGAGCGTCGTCCCGGTTGCTAAGCTGTCGGGCCCGGGGTCCGCTTTCCTGCACCTTCTCTTCCACTTCGCACGATCTTCGGCATCGCTGGTGGTTACTCGATTGACACGCATGTCACCCCCTACGACATCAAGCCAGCTTTTCCAGGGTCTACCCAGTCTGCCCCGACCTAGCGGAGGTGCCATGGCTATGCAGTGTGATAGCTTGTACTAACAATTCCGTGGTAGTGTGTGATCCGCCTAAGTTTTAATCCATGATATTTTGGTAAGACTGATGTAAACTTTACTACATACTTATGAAGTTGATTAAGTTCCTAAATTGATGCGGAGACAAAGTAGCAGCTGTGCATTAACATAATACTTGGTGTATGTATAACTAGATGTACCCCGCGGTTTTGCTCACGTCTCGAGGGAACCACTCACATCCGAATAAAAACTAGTATACAGCATTCCTCCATAAATGGGCTATCTCATACGGATTTTTTTTTTCAAATTTTGATAACACTTCTTGAGTGAGTTTGCAAACAAAATTGTTCTTCAGCTTTTGAATAGTACGAGTAATACGTTTTGATTGCAAACGAAACAAAACGGTTTTGAAGCAACAGAATTCTATGAATAGTATGTCCTTCGCAGGTGGCTGATCTCCTTAGAAAGAACAGCCGCCGTGACCGATAATCGGTCTAGGACGCCATTATTATCCTCGTTTTCACTTCCTTCTACCATTTATGATTCACCTTCCTCCTTTTTTAACGAACTGAAAATCGGTTGACACAACCTTAATCTGCAGTAATGAAAATAGTTGACCTTTATCAACCAAACATAAAAAACTATAATGAAATGCCTCCCTGAAGCAATCCCTTCACCCTGAAGTTGATAGTGTTGCCACATCGATCACACAGCCTTTTGTCTTATCTTAGAAGTAGCTGGAAGTGACGTATTTATGTGACAGACTGTTACAGGCGGGTGACGAGCCTTGATTATACATACTCGCTGAAGATTTGTAGGTACAATGATGATTCGAGATTAGTACCTACTTAACTTCTTACATACTATTGTTGATTTGGGAATGCGAGATCTCCAAGATTGCTAGAAGACATATCTAAGTTTCATGCACAAGTTGCAAAAAAAACTTTTAAACTTGTGTTTAGATAGGTACTTACAGTAATAACCACGGTACTTGCGATTGAACGGGCCTTCTTCACCAACCATCAATTTGTAGGTATCGTTCCAAATAGGTATGTACATTTAATAAAAGAAATACGAGTATTGTCACCTAAGGACTCTTGTTCAAACACAAAAACATAACTCTTCCTGGCAATCCAGTAAATATAGACGGAAATTTCACTGTATGTAAGCACGGCAGTCAGTTTGGTATGGGTAACTATAAAAATCGTGCCGTGAACAAGACCTCTTAAAATAGCATAGGTACACTTCAGCAATTGGAATACATTAACCTACAACTTAACCCATCAAGCGCAGACGATCTACATAGCAACACAAACACACACACATATACACACATATCCAAGTGAAAATTAATACACTTACTACAGGCGAACATACCCGCCGTATCGAGTTTGAGTGACGTGTCATCGGATAGACTAAGTACGATATTTCGGGCCGGTAATAAATCATCAGTTGTAACATTAAGCACAGTTTATGACTAAGCCTCTTGTAGATTACGATAGTTCTACATATTTATTACTTGGGGGGTTTGAATTTCTTGATTAGGAGTTTCATGTTGGTATACCTAGGTACCTACTTTAAGCTGCCTGAAAAGTGGTCCACTGAGACAGCAAGAAAGGGTAACGGTGAAACGGTTTTAATCGGGGTCACACACACAAAATGAAACGAATTTTAGAATTCTTAAAGTAACTGCATGAAGACTTATTTCTTATTCTTATTGGCATAATATCGTGTACACTTACTACACTTGCTCGCGTCGAATCATCCAAATCTGAAAGAACTCCAAAAATACCAGAAAATTCGAATAACGTCATCAGATTCTATGATTGTTATTTTTTGTCATGTATGTAACTAGCTTCCGCCAGCGGTTTCACCCGCGTCCCGTGGAAACTACAGCCTTCCTCGATAAATAGGCTATCTAATACTGAAATAAATTTTCAAATCGGACCAGTAGTTCCTGAGATTAGTTAGCGCGTTCAACCAAAAAAAATAAACCCTTCAGCTTTATAATATTAATATAGATACCTAGGTTGGGTACCTAAAAACTTGAACAAAGTTGTAGGTAAGTACTTATAACATGGTCCCATGTGTAACGTATGATATTGCGATCTCGAAACTATAGGAGCTCGAGAACTGTGCCTAGGTTTATTCAGTTACAAAGTTCAATATTTGGCCTACCAACGTTTACTTAGAGACAGTGTGGTGACCACAGTTTCTAGTTTCCAGCTTTGTTATTTAATATCTAAGTTGTACAATATGAGCTATAAAAGTTTTCAAGATAAATTAATTACCTAGATCGTTCAGATTTTTAGAAAAAGAGAAAAAAATACTATCGAAATGAAGTACCTAGCCCCTAGTACTTACTTAGGGTTTATAGTTAGCAGGTTGGCAGGTGTTTACCGTGAAGAGTTAATGTATTAGGCAGGTAATTATTCATTTTCATATCATGTATCATTAACTTAAAGAACCTCTTTATCACTCTAGCATCGTACGTCCTTGAAATGGTTTTTCTTCGAGTCAGTTATGTACCTAATGCTAAATCAGTGTTATTATGGGACATGTGGACCCCTGAAGAAGTGATATCAAAGAGATGGCACCATGCGGGAGCATTGTACCTGCCTAGGTACATTGTGTGATGTGCCACCACGAGTATGAAGTAATTTAGTAGTTAATAGATAGAGAGCAATAATCTTAGAAAGCTAAAAAGTAAATAAGGTTTATAATTTATAAGTGACTGGCTTGGGTCTACCCTTGGTTTTGTCCACATACTTAACAGGAGAGCCGCTTCCCGCAACTAAGTATAGTTGCCAATACCCTTTCTCAGGCTTCAGCTAGACTATCTGTGTATGTAATCGGTTAAATCGGAGGAGCCTTCTAAGTATCTTTTTTTTTATATCGATGGGAAATCATCAGTATGACCCCTGAGTGTCAGACTTTTACTGACTAAAACCCACCGTGTTCCTTCGGGTGCCCTTTGTGTGCCAGGGCCGCGGTAACTCTTTCGAACGACCCGCAGCCCCGACGGGGCCTTCTAAGTATCTGATACTTTTGTTTCATAGTANTCCTGCACCTTCTCTTCCACTTCGCACGATCTTCGGCATCGCTGGTGGTTACTCGATTGACACGCATGTCACCCCCTACGACATCAAGCCAGCTTTTCCAGGGTCTACCCAGTCTGCCCCGACCTAGCGGAGGTGCCATGGCTATGCAGTGTGATAGCTTGTACTAACAATTCCGTGGTAGTGTGTGATCCGCCTAAGTTTTAATCCATGATATTTTGGTAAGACTGATGTAAACTTTACTACATACTTATGAAGTTGATTAAGTTCCTAAATTGATGCGGAGACAAAGTAGCAGCTGTGCATTAACATAATACTTGGTGTATGTATAACTAGATGTACCCCGCGGTTTTGCTCACGTCTCGAGGGAACCACTCACATCCGAATAAAAACTAGTATACAGCATTCCTCCATAAATGGGCTATCTCATACGGATTTTTTTTTTCAAATTTTGATAACACTTCTTGAGTGAGTTTGCAAACAAAATTGTTCTTCAGCTTTTGAATAGTACGAGTAATACGTTTTGATTGCAAACGAAACAAAACGGTTTTGAAGCAACAGAATTCTATGAATAGTATGTCCTTCGCAGGTGGCTGATCTCCTTAGAAAGAACAGCCGCCGTGACCGATAATCGGTCTAGGACGCCATTATTATCCTCGTTTTCACTTCCTTCTACCATTTATGATTCACCTTCCTCCTTTTTTAACGAACTGAAAATCGGTTGACACAACCTTAATCTGCAGTAATGAAAATAGTTGACCTTTATCAACCAAACATAAAAAACTATAATGAAATGCCTCCCTGAAGCAATCCCTTCACCCTGAAGTTGATAGTGTTGCCACATCGATCACACAGCCTTTTGTCTTATCTTAGAAGTAGCTGGAAGTGACGTATTTATGTGACAGACTGTTACAGGCGGGTGACGAGCCTTGATTATACATACTCGCTGAAGATTTGTAGGTACAATGATGATTCGAGATTAGTACCTACTTAACTTCTTACATACTATTGTTGATTTGGGAATGCGAGATCTCCAAGATTGCTAGAAGACATATCTAAGTTTCATGCACAAGTTGCAAAAAAAACTTTTAAACTTGTGTTTAGATAGGTACTTACAGTAATAACCACGGTACTTGCGATTGAACGGGCCTTCTTCACCAACCATCAATTTGTAGGTATCGTTCCAAATAGGTATGTACATTTAATAAAAGAAATACGAGTATTGTCACCTAAGGACTCTTGTTCAAACACAAAAACATAACTCTTCCTGGCAATCCAGTAAATATAGACGGAAATTTCACTGTATGTAAGCACGGCAGTCAGTTTGGTATGGGTAACTATAAAAATCGTGCCGTGAACAAGACCTCTTAAAATAGCATAGGTACACTTCAGCAATTGGAATACATTAACCTACAACTTAACCCATCAAGCGCAGACGATCTACATAGCAACACAAACACACACACATATACACACATATCCAAGTGAAAATTAATACACTTACTACAGGCGAACATACCCGCCGTATCGAGTTTGAGTGACGTGTCATCGGATAGACTAAGTACGATATTTCGGGCCGGTAATAAATCATCAGTTGTAACATTAAGCACAGTTTATGACTAAGCCTCTTGTAGATTACGATAGTTCTACATATTTATTACTTGGGGGGTTTGAATTTCTTGATTAGGAGTTTCATGTTGGTATACCTAGGTACCTACTTTAAGCTGCCTGAAAAGTGGTCCACTGAGACAGCAAGAAAGGGTAACGGTGAAACGGTTTTAATCGGGGTCACACACACAAAATGAAACGAATTTTAGAATTCTTAAAGTAACTGCATGAAGACTTATTTCTTATTCTTATTGGCATAATATCGTGTACACTTACTACACTTGCTCGCGTCGAATCATCCAAATCTGAAAGAACTCCAAAAATACCAGAAAATTCGAATAACGTCATCAGATTCTATGATTGTTATTTTTTGTCATGTATGTAACTAGCTTCCGCCAGCGGTTTCACCCGCGTCCCGTGGAAACTACAGCCTTCCTCGATAAATAGGCTATCTAATACTGAAATAAATTTTCAAATCGGACCAGTAGTTCCTGAGATTAGTTAGCGCGTTCAACCAAAAAAAATAAACCCTTCAGCTTTATAATATTAATATAGATACCTAGGTTGGGTACCTAAAAACTTGAACAAAGTTGTAGGTAAGTACTTATAACATGGTCCCATGTGTAACGTATGATATTGCGATCTCGAAACTATAGGAGCTCGAGAACTGTGCCTAGGTTTATTCAGTTACAAAGTTCAATATTTGGCCTACCAACGTTTACTTAGAGACAGTGTGGTGACCACAGTTTCTAGTTTCCAGCTTTGTTATTTAATATCTAAGTTGTACAATATGAGCTATAAAAGTTTTCAAGATAAATTAATTACCTAGATCGTTCAGATTTTTAGAAAAAGAGAAAAAAATACTATCGAAATGAAGTACCTAGCCCCTAGTACTTACTTAGGGTTTATAGTTAGCAGGTTGGCAGGTGTTTACCGTGAAGAGTTAATGTATTAGGCAGGTAATTATTCATTTTCATATCATGTATCATTAACTTAAAGAACCTCTTTATCACTCTAGCATCGTACGTCCTTGAAATGGTTTTTCTTCGAGTCAGTTATGTACCTAATGCTAAATCAGTGTTATTATGGGACATGTGGACCCCTGAAGAAGTGATATCAAAGAGATGGCACCATGCGGGAGCATTGTACCTGCCTAGGTACATTGTGTGATGTGCCACCACGAGTATGAAGTAATTTAGTAGTTAATAGATAGAGAGCAATAATCTTAGAAAGCTAAAAAGTAAATAAGGTTTATAATTTATAAGTGACTGGCTTGGGTCTACCCTTGGTTTTGTCCACATACTTAACAGGAGAGCCGCTTCCCGCAACTAAGTATAGTTGCCAATACCCTTTCTCAGGCTTCAGCTAGACTATCTGTGTATGTAATCGGTTAAATCGGAGGAGCCTTCTAAGTATCTTTTTTTTTATATCGATGGGAAATCATCAGTATGACCCCTGAGTGTCAGACTTTTACTGACTAAAACCCACCGTGTTCCTTCGGGTGCCCTTTGTGTGCCAGGGCCGCGGTAACTCTTTCGAACGACCCGCAGCCCCGACGGGGCCTTCTAAGTATCTGATACTTTTGTTTCATAGTAAGCAGTTGCAGTCGCGTATTGCTATCAATATTAGTATAGGCACAACCCAAGAACTTTGCATCGCTGCAAAAAGAAACAAAATAGGTAAGTAAAACAAATACCCCAAAAAAACGAACAACGGCTGTAGAAATTTAAAGAACAGAAAAACAAACTGCAATCGCTTCAAGCCTGATCACTCTCAATTTATTTAACACTCAGTCCCAATATATCTTAGTTCGTAGTTCGTGGAGAACGCAAGTATTCGGAAACACTTTAGAAAATCAAAAGTTCCTTCTCTTTGGAGTACGAAAGAGGTCGATGCTTTCAATTTATGGGAAGTTATCTGTCATAGATAACGTTGCTTGTTTACCCAAAAAAGAGGTCACTTACCCCTTTTGAAGGGTATTGAATAGTTCTAGAAATGTGGTGGTTTGTGTTTTTAACCGACTTCCCAAAAAGGAGGAGGTTCTCAATTTTATTCGACCGTAGGTATCTTTTTTTTGTTACTCAGTTACAGCGGTGCTGGTATACAAAGGGTCTAGAAGGATATGGTGTGTTTTACTCAGTAAGGGCAGCACACTATCTCACGCTGCACCCACAGCGGGGAGGGGGTCATTTTATGATTTCCAAAAAAAGGAAGGAAATGAAAAAGTAGATACTAACTGACGTAATTTTGTTACGGTTTGGTTAAATTTTTCGGTAAGAAATTATCAACTTTTCCGTCAGAATGTTACCTAAATAAAAACAGTTACAAAAAGTACCTGTGTGAACAGAAAACAATAATCCCTTACCAATTAGCTTCTCAATAAACGCATCCACAATTTCCTAACTCCGTCCAATACAATGTTGGATCGCAATCTGTCTCGGCCTCCAATACAACCGGAATGCTGCCCAGATGGCTTGCATTCCGCATTCACTACCAATGACTGGGGCCTGGAGCACCCGCCATTGATAATTTAGCGGAGCACCCCGATATGTGGGCGGTGTGACAAGCCCGGAGCCATTCAGAATGAATTTACAATGATTTGAGCAAGATTTTCGGATTGTTTACCGGCTTGGGTACTAGGGTACTAGGAATGCAGTGGCAATGCGGAGGTTTTGTTCTGTTGGCTGGCTTGATATGCAGTCGGTCTGTCGTCTTGCAATTCATGGGATACATTGTCTGATCTATCCTTTCAGTTTCAATTAACAGAACTAGGTATGATATAGACTAAGTTAAGTTAATTTATGAGAACTTTAAAATATAGAAGTGGTGCTAACATCATCTACATACCAACAACCTATATAGATTATGGTACGTAATAAAGAATTGAGAATTGACATTTTCTATAGTTTCTGCGAAATATAATGAATAATAGTTGAGATAATAATCGTTCTTGAATATCAGTTACTGAGCCAAATATTTTGCCATTGTATTGATGCAGAATTACCTATTATTAGAGTCCAAAAAGACAAATAATGAACGTTCGATGTCTGAACAAGATCAGATTACCTACGTATTGATAATAAAGCCTTCGAGCTTTCAAACTCCTTCAAAATATTTAAATCCAATGACGGAGATCTCATCTCAGAAATATTTTAGTTTAAATGAAAGCTCAATTAAGAATGGACGGTTCTCCGACATAAATGTCAAACAAAGGACTCGTTGGGACTAGGTACAGACGACAGCACATCAAGTTACCACAATCTGTCAAATTTCTGCAATAGATTTTCAACCTTATCACAATGGAGGTAGGAAATAGACTAAAGAATAGAATAGAGGAAATAGAATGGAAGTAGAAGATAGACTGGTAAAATTTGACAGATTCGTATACGTTGACCTGCTGTTGTCTGTACTCGTGGGACTGTTGGACTACTAGCCTAACTATTAGGCAGGCACTTGAATAAGAAATTGAAAACTATCAATAAAATATGGAACAGTTTCCTTTTTAAATAGATTTCAAAAAAGAAGGTGGTTCTCAATTCTTAAGTTTCAAGAAGGATCATCTTAGACATAAAAGTGGTCATTCTGTAATGCATTTCTTTAATCTTCAATTTTTTTTTTTTATTTAATAAGCCTTTGTAAGCTGTGAGCCCTTTATCTTGTTGTTTACTTGCTTACTTTTCGCTGATAAATGAGACTCTCTCAAGTGTCCAGTCCAGTCCCCAATCCCCTTTCGGTGATAAAATATGGCCGAGGTCAACATTAATTTATGCTATTGTATTTTTATTAGCTTGCCTTTCCTTGTGATACCACTCGCGTTCTGGGCAAATATACAAAACCATTCAAAAGGTTTTTCTGCCTAAATAGTGTGGTCCACTTAAAAATCTAAATCGGTTCAGCAGTTTTACTCGATTCTTTCTTCTTAGGTGTCTCTTTCGAGCAAAACTAAAATTATATATTAAATCGTAGATGTCATCTCTGCGTTTTAAATATAACATCGACTATCTACAGAATACTTACATTCTGTTAGGTGGGTAAATAAATATATAAGTACCTACTTATCTATAGCAACTAATTCAGAAATACGCAACGGGACCAATTACAAACTAACGAAAACGAAACTGGGGTAACCGTTTAGTTGACCTGACTAAATGTTTGCATTGCAATTTTATACTTTTAATAACGTTAAGTAATTGAAGGGAAACGTTTGTTTATTTAAATACCATTTCAGTAAGACATGAATTGAAGTTGAACTTAAGTATCAACAAAATAAAAGAGCATTCAAGTTAAAAAAAAGTAAATAAAATTTAACAGAAATATTTTTCTGCATTGAAAATAGCATTAAACAGCTATTCAAATATAGCCCGAACCTCTTGACTATTAGATAAACGAGGTTGGCCATTGAGACTATCCATAATCCAATCACTGGGGAGTAATTAAGAGATTGAACAGTCCTCGCTGTGGGCAGAGGCAGAATACACTCGTGCCTTTGCCTGCTTCCATGTTAATACTTTGGCGTTGGCGGGAACACGTGCACTTAGGTAAATTAACGGCGCGAAATTTTAGACTTTAGTTAATACCTACATTGAACTTATATAGGTAAGGTATTTGGGTACTTAAAGCTTTTTTATTAATGAAGAATTTATCTGAACGGGTAAACAGAAAATAAACCTGTTAGAAAAATACCTACCACATAGGTAGGTACCTAAGTAGCTGCTTATTTAGTTGCTTACAACAGATTTTGATGAATCTTAAGATTTGGATCTATCGCTCGAAGTCAAATAGGTATAAAGTAGATAATTATGTTATCTAGTTATGGTTGAAGTCACGACGAGGTGCGAGAATTTCTAATATGAGATGTTTTTATTACATTTTCCTTATATTGGATATACTTTACCGATACCAACTAATATCTCGACAAATCTTTTTGTATGAAATCTGATATTTGATCTGATGATTTTATAGGTATAACGGAGTACCAGAAGTGGTTAGAATATTTTGATACACTTGCATCTTGTCAGGATATGAAATAATACCACGGTAGCCATTCACATCGTCTGTAATCGTTTTAGTACTTCAATATTCACAATGTTTACAATGAATTGGGTGGAACGGATATCTTTCCGAAGACCAGACCGCCTGGACTTGCTTTCTCTTCAAGATCCGACAGTCAACGTTGTCACCTCACGTCATCATGAGGACCATAAACTAGCAACCAGCCCAGTTACATTCCGTCGTGCTCCGACACGCCATCCTGGCGTCTTACCACTGTCCTCGTTGAAGTGCTCTGTAAAGAAATTTACAACACGGGTACATGCTTGTTCCGCATCGGGCACAACATGACCAAACGTAAACTCAACAATCAAAAATGTTGCTGAGACCAAAACGAGGCAACTTCCTTAAAAGAGCGCACTCTTTAAACAATCATATTCCTTACAGGGGCATCCAAAATTCTCGCCTATACTAGGGGCATCCTTTACGAGGCGGTATCCAGAAATCTCCCAATAGTGGGGCACTCCCTTTACGGCGGTATCCAGAATTTCTCCCAATAGCTGGGCATCCTTTACGAGGGGTATCAAGTTATTTCTTTTTACAAGGTAACTTTTTTTTTATCATAAACGTGCAACCGGTCTACACCATGTTAACACCTTTTTTTTTTTTCTTTTTTTTTTAGGCCCATTATACCAGCGACGCGCTTTAACATTAAGTGTCTAAAGGTCCAGTCTAAACCAGTGTAAGTAATGGTCATTGGTCATCATCAAAATCTTCAATATCATTTCATTTCTTTCTTTTCTCTGTTTGAATTCAAATGTCTCATATCATTTTATTTCTTTCTTTTGCGTCTTTGTAATTCAATAACTCAGCGTAACTAAGCAAAGCATGCATACAATGTTCTAATGGTGTGACTTTCACTGATACTACATTAACACAAAACAGATCACCTGACCGATTTAACTTAAAAAACTTCCACCGACCGAATCGAACAATCTCGTCGATTCGCCGTTACCACCGCAGTGACGTACGGTATCCTGGCTAGCAGCAGCGCGGTGTCAGCAGGCAGATCAATATCTCGCACGGCGCTCGTGTCGTTCTCTCCTTCGGCTTTGGTCTTCAATATCTGTAGTCAAAAGAGAAGCAAGTGCTTTGGTAACCAAACATCTAAGCGGCACACTGTCGTGCATTATTGTTAGAGATTAGAGCTTTAATTAATTACCTATCTGCCTGCCCTTTTGTTTACTTAGTTAGGGTTAGCTTCCGTTCTTACCGAATGTAGCTGATTATCAGTGCTTTATAAACAGAGACTACTTCATCAACTACTTGGGATACACTTTTGGCTTCTGCTTTCATTGCTAGTCAGACAACTTTTCTTTTTAAATTCGTAAATTACAGGAACCATCACAACTACGGCTGTCATTCTCATCAATGCATCATTGTGCGCCCCTTGCCTGTTTGCGAGCCACCTGCCCTTTACAGACTTTCTAAGGGACCACAAGCACAGAGACATGACACCGACTGTATCACAGACTTTACACAGGTCTCTTCCCAGTCACCCGATGCCATCACACAGGCCAACGAGACTTTTCCAAGTCACCCCAATGTCCATCATAGGTACAGCTTAACACAACATAAACACTCAGTAGTCATTGGTAACACTTTATCAACACATGTACAGTCTGACACACAATTTAAGGCATACCATCTCAGTGCAGTGCAGTTAATTGAGCAAGTAATAAAGTAAGGAACAAATCAAAACAGCGTAGGTACTGTTTAATCATTAAAGAACCAAACTCTTTTTTACTTCGTTCAACAGAACTTGCTTCATGAAAGCTATCACTCAATAAGCTCTGTCTAAGCTCAAGTATAAAGGCAATTAGCTATGCAATTGAATAAGCTACATACTTCTCAAAAGCAAATACGAGATAGTCATTGCATTCACTATTTAACACGCATAGTATTTTAACATCAATCTTGTTACCGTATAGGCTAACACTATCAGTACCATCAACCACTAACTTAGCCCGGTAATCGAACTGAGTCCTAGTGCACTACTAAGTACTCAACCGACAAACTAATCCACAATAATCAACGACGATCTACGAGTGTAGATAGAGTACCCAAAATAATAATGGATTGGTCTCACCAGGTTCATCACTCTTAATATCTCTGAACGTAACAAACATCGCGTCTCATGTTTGTTCACGTTAACTTGGCGCGCAATAGACACCAGGCGTCACGTTCGCAGACGCCACAGCGACAGACGAGTAGATTTCTTCCACACGAAGCACGAGAGGCTCACGGGATTATCACATGCAAAAGAAATCAGAAATCTGTTAATTTTATCACAATATTTTGATAACAACTTTGACACATTGTCACCATGGCAACCATTCTTATTTCAGTATCCATGGTAACCAAGTCCTGTTATTTTCCGTCGAAATTCTGATGATGTCCACTATTTCTTTAGAACATCTCCAATAATGCAATTTATGAAGTCCACGTCGACGTTATTTCAGCTCCATGAGCATTCATGCCACAAAACTTATCATATCGCAATGGGTTTCCAACTTCAAATTGTTGAATTGTTTGCAACCATTGGTAGGTTTAGGGCTCCATTTAAGGATTGATTTCTGCAAGCGTTATCAAGGCACATCACAGTGTTTCTTTCTCAACGCCAGGCTTACAATTATCTCGTTCCATGTCGTGAGACATTCGCATCGAACCCAATCGAAGCACAAAGCGGCTGTTGCAGGGAATGATATTCGTTAGATTAGATTTAGGTTCCAGTTCTTTCTGGCTAACAGTCTTCAGGGTCTTCAGGATTCGACCGTCTTTTGTTTTACAAACAAGACACGGCGGCTGTCGCTTTCCTTCTCACAATTTCTGTC
>NWSH02000517.1:2262380-2274451 GCA_002382865.2 Heliothis virescens
TTTGTTTGTTTGGTTGTAATGAATAGGCTCAAAAACTACTGGACCGATTTTAAAAATTCTTTCACCATTCGAAAGCTACATTATCCACGAGTGACATAGGCTATATTTTATCCGGGTACGGGCAGTAATTCCCACGGGACGCGAGTGAAACCGCGGGAAAACGGCTAGTATGCTATATGTCTGCCAAGTTTCATCAAAATCCGTCCAGTGGATCCTGAGATTAGCGTGTGCAAACAGACATTTTTTTTCTAATTTTTCATTTCTTAATAACCCTACATATTTTGTTTTGTAAAAATATTTAATGTACAGACACGATTTTTTTACTGTTTTATTATATGTACTTATATAGATATTAATCACGTAAAGCCCAAGCCCAAAACCCTCTTTGCAATAAGGCTGTAAAAGCAGCCGTTAAATGCATTTGCAGACATGCATTATAAGGTGATGTCTAGATAGGATATCCTGACTTTGTTCTTTGGTATATATTTTATACTTATACTTTATTCCTTCCAGTAAGTCTCTGAAAATATTATCTACCCAAAGTTCTCTATTTATCATGTAAGTATTCTAAGTATCTGCATTTATATAACTGACGCGAAAGACAGCCCATTTCGCCTCAACCCTAAACCGCTAACCCGACATCGGGCAACCACAAATGATTATTATTATTGATTATTATCAATATTGTTTCACCGTCAATCGTTTCACTGCATTACATATTCGGGTCTATTGTTTCATGTGGTTATTGCTCGTTTAATGGGTTAAATTATGTTATCTATTTGTAATGTTATTGATTTATTATATTGGTGTGGCTATTGTGATTTGATGGGGTAGCCTTGTTTTATTTTGTTTGCGCGAATATTTACGCTTTGTAGGTACCTACTTCGTTTGGGTTTCATTGATATACACTTCTAGGTTAAGTTATTTAGAAACCAGCCAAATATTTATTTTAAACTAGCTATTCCCCGCAATTTAGCCCGCGTTCGGGGTAACTTCTCCGGACTACTACGAATACGACAAACAAAATCGGAATCTGACCAGCCGTTTACGCGTAATTCGTTGACCAGAAAAAAATAAGAGGTCATCCTTATAATGTATACCACCGACCCATGAAAGGGTATGAAAATCCGTTCAGTAGTTTTGGAGTTTATCGCGAAGAGATAGGAGTTCTGAAAATCAAAGACTATTATTTCTTGAAAGTACACTTTTAAATCACATTATATGCTTATGGGTCATACGAGAATGACTCAGTAGCAGCCAACTTATGTGTCTAATTAATACGATTTAGATTTAAGTACCTCGTTGAGCGTAATTTGGAAAGTGGAATAAACCCTATGGGTATTGCAATAGAGGTCATAATAGAAATCTGCGGCACTACAATGTTATTGTTTCGAATTGAATTTAATTCACAGATTAGCGGCTCATTAGATAATTGAGTTCTTTTTTATTAGGCTAAAGACCTATTGCCGGTTTATACACAAAACCGAGTTTTTATGTTAACAAGTTTTAGCATACTATTAGCGAGTGCTCAATACGTTATCTACATAATATTTTTAGTTGTCTTTACTAATATAATAAAGATGAATAATTTTTTTGTTTGCACTAAAGACTCCAAAACTGCTGGACCGTGCAATACTTTCCCTGCTATATATACATAGGCTATACTCGTATTTACAGGAGGAAGTTGAAACCGCGGAGAAACAGCTGAATATTATTTGGCAATTTACCTATTCTATGTAAAGTTACGACGTGGTCCCCCTAAGGCCAAAAATGCCTATTGACTTGATAATTCTATACCTATTTCTATTCATTTCCACCATCAGACGGAAGCGGGTTCCACGGCGCAGCGCTACCCAGTCATGGTGTACATCCATGGAGGACAGTACACCTCCGGGGCCTCGAACCTGTTCCCCGCGCATATGATGGCTGCCTTCTACAATGTTATTGTGGTTTCTATCAACTATAGGCTTGGGGCTCTTGGTAAGTGAACGTTTTTATGGATAACTAGCATATGTATGCAGTGTTACTACATACCTACTATTACCTAGGGAAATACTTGCTATACCCGGCTGGTTAAATAAAGTATCCTATGTCCGTCTCCTGGTTCTAACCTTCCCACCAAGTTTTAGCCAAATCGGTTCCACCGTTTTGGAGTTATAACACGACGTTTACGAGTTCACGGTAAAGCGCGTGCTAACGTAAGGTTTCCTATTTAAAATCTGCGTAACCATTTCCCCAACAATGTATGGGTTGGATTCCAGATTAACTAGATGTCAGTGCTTTACTTGAAACGATTGCCTCGCTGAACTTCTCAACCCAGTTACCCAGGCGACCCGATATCCTATACCCCTTGGAAAGATTGGTTGGCAGATTTTCTGGCTTTAGCCTGTAATAGCTGCCCAAAATCAGTGCCACTGAAAGTATGACATTTTTGATAGGTCTATAGCTTTATTTACAAGGATTTTCCATTAATTTTCTCCAGGTTTCCTCTCCACCGGTGACGAGAACTCCCCCGGCAACTACGGCATCCTGGACCAGGCGATGGCGCTGCGCTGGGTGTACGACAACATCACCCCCTTCAACGGTGACCGCTCGTCCATCACGCTGTTCGGGCCGGGCGCGGGGGCGGCGTCTGCCGGACTGCTGGCCATCGCGCCGCAGACTAGGGATATTGTCACTAGAGTTATTGCTCAGGTTAGTCCTTGTAGGGATTGGAGAATTTTCCAGAAATGTGCACAAAAGTGCTTATTGTGCCCCTCGTTTCTATTCATTCAAGATGTAGGGAACCATTTGATGATTCGTTATCTGTCTAACCCTATTCCCAACTAAGTTAGGTTCGGTTTCCAATTTTAGCTAGATGGGGCTGAGTACCAGTGTTTTACATGAAGGTACTGCTTATTAGACCTCCTAAACTCAGTCTTGTCAATCCTATGCCCCTTGTGTAAATCTGATTGTCAGACTTTATTCAACGTCACGACTACCAAAAATGTTGAAATGACGGCTGAAAATAACCATCTATTTAAGTGCCTTCCGAAACGCGGAGGAGGAGGAGGCTGGAGGAGCTTATCATGATGTTTAATAAATAAATAATTCAGATTCTGATAAGATGGTCACCCATCCACAGATTGAACAGGCCATGCGCTACTTAACCCTAAGATCGATCGACCCGTGCTGCTGCTACTTAGCCACGAGCACCTTTCGATTTTCATTAACATTTTCCTCTTCCACAGAGTGGGTCAGCTCTGGCCGACTGGGCGATGATAGAAGACAAGTTTAGGGTACAGAACACGTCGCTGGTGTTCGGCCGGCTGCTCGGCTGTCCTATCGACTCCTCGTGGAAACTGGTCAACTGTCTTCGCCAGGGAAGGAGCTTCTACGAGCTGGGGAATGCTGAGTTTCAGGTAGGTGAACATCATAAGGGAATAGGTTTATTCTTATGGAAAGAACACATTAAAATTGGTGTCAAAGCTATGTCAAAGTGTGTCTGTGAAATATTGGGTGGGAATAATAACTATTATTATTCTCTTGGTATCTGAAGGATAATTTCATCTTCACCTGTATCAAAAGATTTTGCGTAGTTTTTAAGCACCCAATGTTTTTATTTAACGGGTAAGTACTTTAGCCTTCACACTACGTACACTAGTAAACGTAGTAAGTAGTATAGTAAAAGTAAACCCTAACTCCATGACACAAGGTCTATATTCCCCCAGCCGCACGTAGGCTTCATGCCGTGGGGCCCGGTGCTGGAGAACAACTTCACGTTCCCGGGGGACGAGTGGTACGACGGCTGGCGCGAGAGGGACTGGCACTTCCTCAACACCATGCCGGAGGAACTGATTAAGAGGAGGCAGTTTAATCCCTCACTGAGGTATATGACGGGAGTCACTACCCAGGAAGCGGCTTATTATTTGTGTGAGTATTCGGAAAAATGTTTTCTCTGTTTTTTTATGTGTAAAGCTAGGTGTTTTAAGTATTTTGTCTAGTAGGACTAATAATGATAATCATTTTGGTAGTCATCTACCAAAAAATAAAATGAGAATCTTCCGCTCCATATCCATTTAGAGAAGTCGGTTAAAATGACTATTATTTTTATGTTTGTGAAGGAAAAAATCATCAAAGGGTTTTGTCACCCACGAAAAATGTTAATATCAAGAAAAGTAGTCACAATTAAAAACATGTCTATGGCATTATTAGTGAGATAGCTACCTAGAACTTTATATTTTTCATAGGTTCTAGACTTATGAAACTGGTCATTAGAGTAAGAATGTAAATTAAAAATTTTTATGCTCATTACAGACACAAACAACTCCCTAGCCCCGAACTACGAGATCTCGGAACCTTGGTTCAACCAAAAGGTATCAGAGTTGGTACAGAGGTACAACTACACACTGAACCCTAGGGGGGTGTACGAAGCTATACGGTACATGTACACGTATCACCCGGAACCCCATAACGTCAGTGCTATTAGAGACCAGTATATACATGTGAGTATTTGCTATAAATCCTACTAATATTATAAATGGAAAAGTTCGTGAGGATGCAATGAAGTATGCATGTTTATAACTCTTTGAGGCAAAAACTACTTGACGGCTTTTGATGAAACTTGGCAGTAATATGTATACCTTATATATCAGATTAACATATAGGCTACTTTTTATCTGGCGACTTGAATTAGTTCCCTCGGGAAGCGGGTGAAACAGCTGGCGGAAGCTAGTAACTATACATACACATAGTATACAGTCATTCCGTGGTACTATTGACCGACCGTGTTACAATTATTCTGTTGCAATACAGAATAATTGACCCCTCAAACGACTGACCGATGTTACTATACCCTACTATATCCCACTCATGACGCAAATACCTGATGTTGCACCAATTACCAACTAGTGGTTCCTCCCATTTCCCGCTCCCGGACAAAAAAGTAGCCGGCGTTCTTATTTCAAATTCTTTCTGAACCAGTATAAAAAATAACTTAGCTCATTATCCTTTACAGCTCCTCTCAGACTTCCTATACCGTGCACCAACAGATAAAATGGTAAAACTTCTCCTAGAACAAAACGTACCGGTCTACATGTACGTTCTTAACACCACAGTGGAAGCGTTCAGATGGCCTGAATGGAGACGCTATGCCCATGATACAGAGCATTACTTCCTGACCGGTGCACCATTCATGGACCAGGAGTTCTTCCCGGTGAAGCAACGGATTGAGAACCAGGTGTGGACGAACAATGATAGGAATATGAGCCATTTCTTTATGAAGACTTATGCTGATTTTGCTCGGTTTGGGTGAGTGTGATTATAATATTTTTAGCAAAATATCGACGGAAAACCAGTGCTAGTTTCGGATTCCTAGCGTTTGTGAAAATTTGACGTAAAGTATTGAAATTACTTTAAAGTGTGTTTTTTTTATAATCTTTTGTTTAGTTGACTGCTGTTAGATAAAATTTTAATCATAGCTATTATTTTGGCGTTTATTTAACTTTGTAGGTCTCTGCAATGAGGTAAATTCACATTTTTAATGAACTCCCTGATATTTGCGCCTGTTTCTACAGTAAATATACAATACCTACCAAAAAAAAACTTAAAATTGCCATAATTGACATTAATAAAACTTTCAAAAATAATTCAAAATAAACCTTATCCCCCTACAAATAAGCCGTATCTTCCAGCAACCCGACCCGGTCCCGTATCCTGGGGCTGCACTTCGAGGTAGCGCAGGCGGGACAGCTGCGCTACCTCAACCTCAACACGACGTTCAACTCCACCATACAGCTGAACTACCGGCAGACGGAGCTCGCCTTCTGGACTATGTACCTGCCTACTGTGATAGGCCGGCTCGTGCCTACGTACCCACCTATTACTGAGGTAATGTAATTATTAGAGTTGATCACAGAGGCATCTGGAGCGTGTATTTCTGATTTTTAAATTATGGAGACAACTTCAGTTTACTTACAAATTAGAATCTACGTTTTGGAAGTCTGCTAAAATATAATCACATTCAAAGCCTTTTAGTGACATACTTAAGCTAAGGCTGGGTTATTTGATTTGATTTTAACGATAACCTAACCTTAACCAGAGGTAAATTATGTTGATCTTGAGTTATCGACATTTCTTTTCTTTTGTTTGTCCTTTGAATGAGAATTTTAGTATAATTTTCTTGGTTACAGTACTGGTGGGAACCGAAGCAACCTCTACAGATAGCCTTCTGGTCCGTATCCAGCGCTTGTCTAGTACTCATTGTACTATTAGTTGTCTGCTGTATGCTGTGGCGAAATGCTAAACGGTAAGGAAACATTGAAAAAGTACTGTAATTTTATTAAAATCATACCTTATGTTTGGGAGTTGAAAATAAATGTGAAACTGCTAACAAATGTAAATGGGTTATTTAATGCTTAAAAAATAACGTGATTGGCCTGTTTTATGACTTCTATAAAGTTGTCCGATAGATTTGGTCTTTAGTTTGAAATTTTTCGATTTAGGGTGAGTTACATCATTTAACTCGCCACCAGTCAAATCGCGGGTGAAGGTTTAATTATTTTTATATGTAGTTACACGGTGCAACACACCCATATAATTTTAACCACATTTTTTCTAACTCTGGTAAAACGGGCTATAAACTTTTGTTACATAATTAATAATTTTTCGTTACATTACTAACCATACATGAAATTGTTCTTCGTCATACTAACAATGTGTAAAATCCTTTTTAACAGGGCTATACCACCAAAATGGAAAATGGTACCGGCGATGTAGGTGAAACTAACATTCTATGCTTGTAGACGCTTTATTGAGACAGTTCACAATATTATTATAATGTTACTAGCTGATCAGGTAAACTTCGTATCACTTACCTTTATTTTATTTTTTTTTTGTAATCATATTTTCTCATCGTTTAAACCTTCCCTCGATTTGTACAAACATTTTAAAACCAAAATAAGCCCGATCGGTCCAGCCATTCTTGAGTTTTAGTGAGACTAACGAACAGCAATTGATTTATATATATATAGATTTGAAAATAAACTAAATTTTAATAATATTCTCAAGAACAGCTGTAGCTATAGTTTTTATATATTTTGAACTGTCTCAAACACGCCTGTAGAAATATCCGTTTTTGTTACGTTCTTAATTTTTGTGTCTGGGAAATACTTAAGTTATCGATAGCTATCTGATAGATAATGCTATAGAAAAGTAGTCAAAATTAAAAACATTTCTATGGTATGATCTGACAGATCAGACAACTTCATCTGGAAAACTGGCCCTATGGGATAATAGGGAATATTTTATATTAATGAATGCATTAAATAATACCCTACATTAATTTTGTACGGTCAGCATCAAAAGTAGCTGAGCAAATCAACATTTTTAAAAGTGCCTAACAACGTCTAAGATCATAATTTCTTAACAAGACAAATGCCAAAATTTGCTTAAAATCCTAACCCTCAAAAAAAAAAGTTATTGACGAAACGGTGTTTAGCTGTTTTGAAAATTTAGATTTGTTAAGCTACTTTTGAAGCTGACTGTACCTACTTATTTTTAGTTTGGAATAAGCCACAAAAACTCTTCAGAAAATTAACCTTATTCGCAATATTACAGGGAAACAGACCGTTACTACGACGGGGATATATTCATGGTGCCTGAAGTGGAAGAGAGCGGCATAGACAACAACACGCGCTCCAGAGACAACATCTACGAGTATAGAGACGTGCCCATCAAGAAACCTCATACGCCGCAACCTATTAGTAGGACTGTGAGTAATTTATTTATTTTTATTAGTCAGATTCAGTATATTTAGTAGTTATTAGTATATTTAGTTGTTTCATGTACTGATTTTTCGATCTTATCACAATACTGGAAGGTTCATTTTCGATTGGTAAAATTTGACAGATTCGGGTAAGTTGACCTGCTGACGTCTGTACTTGAAAGGTTACGAAACTGTTACGATTTGACTCATTCCGACTTGCCGATTCTTCTTGTAGATCCGAGATTTATTTTTTTCATGAAAATCCAACATTAACCAAAATAAATACAAATAACGTTAATATACCCTCAATTTCTCATTCCATTTCCAGATAAGTCAACCAGCAACTCTCCAATCATCCCGACCTCCTTCAGAAGCATCGACGGGTTCCGCACTATCTCTGAAAGAGGGTTCCGTATCCCGCGTCCCGGAACCATTGCCAAGAGCGAGATCTAGAACTCAGATCGTACATGGCGTGCCACAGACTACTGTTTAGTATAGAGGGTTAGTGACTATAAGATTTATTTTTATCGATAAATTTATCGACATAATGTTGTTTGCGTAAAATCGATCTCTACTACTGAAGTGAATTGAAAATGGCAGCTGTATAACTTGATACACAATGACTGTATTATTTGTATATGTAAATTTCTTACGTAAGTGTTGTAAGGAATTCCTGTAAGCGACTTACGAAAAGGTTTTTTGTAATTTTATCGTAAGTTAATTACGTGAGTAAGGTTGGCCTTTTGTACGGGACTGTTTTACAGTGCCTATGTTTTGCAAAATAAGGGACAACTCACAACGCGACGCGACGCTGCACGCAGATTTTACATAGAGCGACTCAAAATATACTTTATTCACTACACGAAACGATACACATTTAATTGTGAGAATTCAGATACGTCGCGCTGCACCTCGAGACGCCGCGCGGCGCAGCGCGGCGCAGCGCGACGCATCTTGACGCAGCGGTGACGCGCGGCGGGCAAGATCGGTGCTGCATCTCGCGATTTGCTTTGTTTTTATGATACGTCTCGCGACGCCGCGAGGCGTCGCGCTACATCAAAGCCGCGTCGCGTCTCGATGTGAATTGACCCTAAGCCTTATCATTTAGGCTTATTTATAGTAATGTGTATGCCACATTATCCATTACATTTTTTACCGAGTTTAAGTTAATAATTCATTCCGTCGACGCAACAAAGTTGCCACACTTAAAATCTACGTAATGAATATTTTGTAAGCGTATTTTTTAGTTAATATATTTTGACATTCCTGACCACCGCAATGTT
Organism: Heliothis virescens; assembly: GCA_002382865.2. Lineage (NCBI taxonomy): Eukaryota > Metazoa > Arthropoda > Insecta > Lepidoptera > Noctuidae > Heliothis > Heliothis virescens. The sequence continues at coordinate 2,271,408 of NWSH02000517.1, forward strand.
CAAGACACTAATTAAAGATATTTTAAGATTAATTAAGAGTTAGCAGCTTTAACCTCTTATAAAATATTTTTTGAATACAATAATTAAGTATTAGAGCTTTTCTTCGTATGTACATTTTTTTACAGTATACTTATATCAAGTAAACACCGATTGTTGTATTGCTTGAAGCACTTTTACATGTAGGTACGTATTTGTATTGTTTTTAATACATTCAAAATAAGTAGAAATTCCAAAATAAAATTGCACAAGTTTACACTCATATAGAAACTATTGAAGTAGTCGTATTGTCATCAACGCTTTATATGTATCTATTAACCGTTTTCCCGCGGTTTCACTCGCGTCCCGTGGGAATTACTGCCCGTATCCGGATAAAATATAGCCTATGTCACTCGTGGATAATGTAGCTTTCGAATGGTGAAAGAATTTTTAAAATCGGTCCATTAGTTTTTGAGCCTATTCATTACAACCAAACAAACAAAGTTTTCCTCTTTATAATATTAGTGTAGAAAAATAATTGACACACACACAATTTCTATCTAAGATGCCATTTACCACATTTTATGTAGACTGAATTAATTTAAGTCAATATACACACTTTCTACTGTTTTAATAGGTTGTGTTCTATTAGCAAAACAAAATTAACTTAAAAAATATAAATCAACGAAAGATGTCGTTATAATTTGAACAAATTTCTTATTGCTGGTACGTTTTATGACCAGCCCAATGTTTTGTTACCTTAAAGGTATAAATTATTATTTTATTTTCTTTATATGTACTGTACAAGTATTAAGGATTATGTACTAATAAGACATGTTTTGTATTAAAATTTGGTTGATACTGCACAGTTTTGCACAAAGTGGGTGCATACTTTAATTTCCAGTACAAATATTCTATGGTCAATTTTAATTCAGAGAATTTTATGTCCTTTTTAGGGTTCCGTACCCAAAGGGTAAAAAGGAACCCTATTACTAAGACTTCGTTGGTTGTCTGTCTGTCTGTCTCCAGGCTGTATCTCATTAACCGTGATAGCTAGAATGCTGAAATTTTCACAAATGATGTATATCTGTTGTCGCTATAACAACAAATACAAAAAATTTTAAAAAAAAATTATTAAGGCTGTTGATTTATATTAATTAATTGCAAAATTGTATACTAGTAGCGCCATCTATTAGAAATAATGTGCAACTTAAGTAACTCACACTTGACCATTCCTATTGTACTTTTTTCATAGATAATGGTACGGAACCCTTCGTGCGCGAGTCCAACTCGCACTTGGCCGGTTTTCATGTTGCTAGAGTTCTCGTCAAAGTTTTTGTCGTCACGGAACATTGGTTTCTGCGCGAAACCAATTCTAGGTATCAGCGGGTGGCGGGGGTGGAGATGTATAAACCACTTATACTCGGAATTCAGTTGCGAACCGCCATTGACTTTGGAGATAACTGTACTATAGAATGCATACTTATTAAGATGAGTTGCCTTCTATAAAATAAGATTTTTTATGCCTTCGAGTTTTCTCGAATGTGATATTCACATTATAACGTAAAATCTGCAGTATCACCCTTAAATAAAAACATAATTGTTAGCAATAAGTATAAATGTTTGTGATTGTATTGTCCGTCCATCTTGAACCAAGTGCAATTGTCTTTATGTGCCTCGTCTTAAGGATTTTGATACTAAATAATATTTATTATAATTAATTATGTATATGTATACCATGGCACCGAACGAATAATGCTGTGTATAGATTGAAATAAAATTAATGAAATAATGTTAAAATAATGATATTGGTTTTATTTATCAGTTTTTTTACAATAACATTTTCCTCTTGTGTGGGAAGTCAATATGGTTAACATGATTATACAAGCGTCCAGCTATTTCTGTAGCTAAAGCATAAAAAATACAGCGAAATAGGCAAAGAAATTATAAAACAATTTCAACCCATAGATATAGCTTCTATTAGTAACTTTGAAAAAAAAATACTAGAGGACCACCTGGTTTACATAGACTCCTCAAAAATAATCACAAAATATACTTACCCTTCCGATACAGGTGTTTGTCACGTGAACAAATGATCAACACTCGTGGCCAAGGCGTCAATATAGATATGAATGGTGCCAATATGGAAATGTATGGCGCCAATATTAAAATGCATGGTGCCAATGTGGAAATGTATGGCACCAATATGGAAATGTATAGCACCAATATGGAAATGTATGGCGCCAATATGGACATGTATGGCACCAATATGGACATGTATGGCGGCAATATGGACATGTATGGCACCAATATGGAAATATATGGCGCCAATATGGAAATGTATGGCGCCAATATGGAAATATATGGCGCCAATATGGAAATGTATGGCGCCGTTTGCGAAGTGCACACATCTGTGTCATTAATGTCAAAAGTATCTAAACAGATGTCTCATTACGGTCATAATCTATTCCAAATCTCATCTAATGATCACGTGTGTCGTTAAAAAAATTCAATCAAAACGACCATAATCTTAATACAATCTTCTTTTCTTCATATGCCATCGCAGTGTCAGTAGTATATCTACTCATGATGATGATGTTCACACCGGCACACTTCAGGCAGCTGCCTGGCGGTGTAGGGCGGGAAGCAGGAGGGGCCACACACGAGCTGGGCGTCCCTCCCGCCGCGCGGGATGAGGCGGCCCGGCCGCTCCGTCAGGTCTACTATGTAGTTCGTTCGGAGTAGCCCTGCTGGGAAGTTCTGCTCTATCTCTGGGTCGTCCTTCTGCAAATGGAAAAAAAAATAAAGAGTATATTTTGAAAAATCGCTAGAAGCATGTTATTTGTGAAATGTAATATAGAAGAGTATGGAAGAAGAAAACATGCTGCGTCGACCCTAAATAAATTGGGATAAGTGCAGGAAGACGATGATGATTAAAAATATATCCTTACGTTCGTCAGATTATAGTCTAGTATTTCATATACTAGACTTTTAGATAGATAGAAAGATAGAATATTCTTTATTGTACACCAATAGGATAACATAGACAGAAGAAAACAAACAAATGT
>NWSH02000517.1:2287218-2307395 GCA_002382865.2 Heliothis virescens
ATATCATAGTATAATGTATGTTCCAGGACTGCAACCCTGCGGGTACCTACTTACCTGCAGGGTTCCATCTGACTAAATAGTTGCTGTTTTAACCATAAATAACAAAAAACATTGCATACAGGCAAAGATATATATTTTTTCATAATACCAGCTTTTAGAAGCTAATTGTATACAGCCGTTTGCGCGTGAAGAAGAACAAAACATCTACACTCACAAACTTTGTTTTATATATTTTATTTTAGTGTGAATACCTAGTACCCATTTATAGGTGGAAATACATAGATAAGATTAAACTCTTTATTCCCAGACCCTCAGAGCCATAACAAAATTCGCGGCACAAGACATACAGAACAGTATCATCCTCTTCAACCTAGACGCCATCAAGTACGTCCTGCTACATGTGGACACGCGGAGCTGAACATTCGAAGGTTCGCCCTGAAGGCTTTAGCACAACTCTCGTCAGTTGCCGCAGGACCAGAGCAGGTGCTGCCAAACCTCAGACCTGAAGAAGATTGCTAATATGCTTGTTAAGTACTTGAGTATGATTGAGAACATAATACTTTAGCAAACTTTCGAATAGCTCATGGCTCAGGAAACAGATACGTACTCGAAAGCCTTCGTAGCTCCTTCAACAGGGAAATCATCTTTGTCAAGTCGAATTCTGTCCAATATGTTTCTATTTTATATGTGCTATCTGATGAATGCACTGTGGTACCCCAAATAAAGTAGACAGTGTAACTTTACTACGAGTAGTTACTTCTAATTTTTAATCAGACGCGCTAGCTGTCTGTCTGTCTCCAAGTCTTTTAGAAGCAAGCACGATTCCTTAAATTATGGGTTCTAAAACTGCAGTTAGAATTTAGATAGATTGTCTAAAAAAACTAAATAACAGAGGAAAACCCATCTACTTTCAATAAACTTTCGTCCTACGATGAAACGTTTTCGTTTAGAATTCCGCGTCTTTGGTTTTATCGAACTAACAAGAGAACCATTGGGATGTGAACAGCTCGTCTCAGCTAATATACTGAGCAGTCTGTTTGCAAGGATGAAGAACACTTAGATCCTGATGTCCACGAAGAAACTGCCTCCAGAGTAAACTTCTCTAGACATATCTATTGACTGCATATACGTTAATATAATTCTCCTGAATGGTCGTTAAGATTCCTTTCGATGAAAATTATAAGCTTTGTTCGAGAATTTCGACAGCCATCATTCCATAATGATCCATGGCCATGCTGGTGTAAGTTATGTTCTAAATAAGAAGATTTTAAATCATTCAAAAATTAAAGGCTACCACCACATGTTAAATAATAGACTATTCAAACAGTTTCCATCGAAAAGTATTTTATATTTGATCAATTTTTTAACTAATAAGCATACCTTCAACTTCTTAAATTCCTTCAAGACGCTAAGCAATCTCCTAGAAGACCAATATGCGCGGCAGAAGTGACGAAGAAACTCGCAGTTCAGTTGGCCGTCAGTCCTCGCGCTGATGCAGAGCAAGTTCCTCGCTATACAGCACGCGGCCCTGAGGACTGTAGACCAGTTGATCTGCAGGTACAAGGACCAGGTCGTGCAGAAGACCTTTAGAGCTTCCACTGGGTTTGGATCTTTGTGATATATTGAGGTGAGTGGTAGGTACATAATGACATTCTAGCTTATACGTACAGATGTCGCACATACCTACACAATCTGTCAAAATTCTTCAATAGGTTTCAACCTTAACACCATAGTGGAGGTTAATAATCGATTGGTAATATATTGAAAGATTCGGGTGAGTTGTCCTGTTGTCGTCTGTACAGACGACTCCTTCTTGTTTTGGGTTTATCCGAAATCTGATTACCTATTATGGCTTTACCTAAGGTGGAATGCGACCACTAGAAGCGGGAAATTCAATATAAAATGTTTTTTTCATTTTTACTTAAGTTAACTTCAATATGAGGCGTGATCTTATGTTCGCGATTATAATACACCACAAGGTATTTCTGATGTCCTTGTTAACTCGAAACTTCTTACAATTCACATGTTACTAGAGAACGTTTTTAATCGCGAAATATTCATAGTATTCTAGCAACATGTAACTGTAAAAGGTTCGGAGTTAAACAAGGACATCAGAAATTACCTTGTGGTGTATTATAATCGCGAAAACATAAGATCACGCCTCATATTGAATGGTTAAACATGAAAAAACCATTTTATATTTGAATTTCCCGTCTCTAGTCTCGCAATCACCTTAACACGCGCCTACATCGGTATAACGCTGCACTGCTTAGTTGGCTGGCATTATGGCAAACAAATTATTTCTGAGCACTTATGAAAACAACTGAAACACTATAGATTTTATAACCAACACAAAAGTCACATTATTTTCAAATATCTCTCAATCCCAGTCCTGAATTCCGCGACACGTCCACACCCTCGTCCTTGGGTACTCCGCCAACTACGTGGAGACGGAAGAGAATGCATCACACCTGTACCAGTCGGGGTGCATACTGCGACTCCTGGCTTACCTGGAGATGGCGCTGCCCGGCCATGAAGCCCCACCTGCCTGGCGTCTGACAAAAATGTCTTTCACTGCTAATGGAAGAGATGTGAGTTGGAATTTCAAATGTGACTGTAAAATTCGATGATATACTTGTAAAAGAAATTTCGAAAAATAAAACAAATAAGTAGGTACGTTAGGTTTACTAGAAGATAAAAAATAAAGTAAGTAATATCACATGACCTACATCTACTTAATCTTAATAGACGAATGGCATTTCTTCTTTTTAGGGTCCGTACCCAAAGGGTAAAACGGACCCTATCACTAAGACTTCGTTGTCTGCGGTCTGTCTGTATGTCTGTCTCCAGGCTGTATCTCATTAACCGTGATAGCTAGAATGCTGAATTTTCACAAATGATGTATATCTGTTGCCGCCTATAACAACAAATACTAAAAATTAAAAAAAAAATATTAAGGTGCTTTCGACCCTGGAAGCGGGAAATTCAAATATAAAATGTTTTTTTCATGTTTTACCTAAGTTAACATTCAATATGAGGCGTGATCTTATTATTGGCGGTTATAATATCCCACAAAGTAATTTCTGATGTCCTTGTTTAACTCCGAAACTTCTTACAATTTAAATGTAACTGTAAAAAACGTTTTATTGCAAAATATCATAGTTTCGTCAGTTTATAGTTCATAATAAGAAGTTTCGGAGTTAAACAAGGACATCAGAAATTACTTTGTGGGATATTATAACCGCCAATAATAAGATCACGCCTCATATTGAATGTTAACTTATGTAAAACATAAAAAAACCATTTTATATTTGAATTTCCCGCTTCTAGTGGTCGAATGCACCTTAATATTTTTTTTTTAATTTTTAGTATTTGTTGTTATAGCGGCAACAGATATACATCATTTGTGAAAATTTCAGCATTCTAGCTATCACGGTTAATGAGATACAGCCTGGAGACAGACATACAGAGAGACAGACAGACAACGAAGTCTTAGTAATAGGGTCCCGTTTTACCCTTTGGGTACGGAACCCTAAAAAAGAAAGAAATGCCATTCGTCTATTAAGATTTAAGTAGATGTAGGTCATGTGATTACTTACTTTATTTTTTATCTTCTAGTAAACCTAACGTACCTACTTATTTGTTTTTATTTTCGAAATTTCTTTTACAAGTATATCATCGAATTTTACAGTCACCATTTGAAATTCCAACTCACATCTCTTCCATTAGCAGTGAAAGACATTTTTGTCAGCACCGCCAGGCAGTGGGGCTTCATGGCCGGCAGCGCCATCTCCAGGTAAGCCAGGAGTCGCAGTATGCACCCCGACTGGTACAGGTGTGATGCATTCTCTTCCGTCTCCACGTAGTTGCGGAGTACCCCAAGGACGAGGGTGTGGACGTCGCGGAATTCATAGGACTGGGATTGAGAGATATTTTGAAAATAATGTGACTTTTGTGTTGGTTATAAAATCTATAGTGTTTCAGTGTTTTCATAAGTGCTCAGAAATAATTTGTTGTGCCATAATGCAGCACAACTAAGCAGTGCAGCGTTATTACCGATGTAGTGCCGTGTTAAGGTGATTGCGACGACTAGAAGCGGGAAATTCAAATATNAAACCTACCACAATCTGTCAAAATTCTTCAATAGGTTTTCAACCTTAACACTATAGTGGAGGGTTAATAATCGATTGGTAATATTTGAAAGATTCGGGTGAGTTGTCCTGTTGTCGTCTGTACAGACGACTCCTTCTTGTTTTGGGTTTATCGAAATCTGATTACCTATTATGGCTTACCTTAAGGTGAATGCGACCACTAGAAGCGGGAAATTCAAATATAAAATGTTTTTTTCATGTTTTACTTAAGTTACCATTCAATATGAGGCGTGATCTTATGTTTCGCGATTATAATACACCACAAGGTAATTTCTGATGTCCTTGTTTAACTCCGAACCTTCTTACAGTTCACATGTTGCTAGAATATACTATGATATTTCGCATTAAAAACGTTCTCTAGTAACATGTGAATTGTAAGAAGTTTCGGAGTTAAACAAGGACATCAGAAATTACCTTGTGGTGTATTATAATCGCGAAACATAAGATCACGCCTCATATTGAATGTTAACTTAAGTAAAACATGAAAAAAACATTTTATATTTGAATTTCCCGCTTCTAGTGGTCGCATTCACCTTAAGGTAAGCCATAATAGGTAATCAGATTTCGATAAACCCAAAACAAGAAGGAGTCGTCTGTACAGACGACAACAGGACAACTCACCCGAATCTTTCAAATATTACCAATCGATTATTAACCCTCCACTATAGTGTTAAGGTTGAAAACCTATTGAAGAATTTTGACAGATTGTGGTAGGTTTATGTGCTGACATCTGTACGTATAACTAGAATGTCATTATGTACCTACCACTCACCTCAAGTATATCACAAAGATCCAAAACCCCAGTGGAAGCTCTAAAGGTCTTCTGCACGACCTGGTCCTTGTACCTGCAGATCAACTGGTCTACAGTCCTCAGGGCCGCGTGCTGTATAGCGAGGAACTTGCTCTGCATCAGCGCGAGGACTGACGGCCAACTGAACTGCGAGTTCTTCGTCACTTCTGCCGCGCATATTGGGTCTTCTAGGAGATTGCTTAGCGTCTTGAAGGAATTTAAGAAGTTGAAGGTAATGCTTATTAGTTAAAAAATTGATCAAAATATAAATACTTTTCGATGAGAACTGTTTGAAATAGTCTATTATTTTACATGTGGTGGTAGCCTTTAATTTTTGGAATGATTTAAAATCTTCTTATTTTAGAACATAACTTACACAGCATGGCCATGATCATTATGGAATGATGGCTGTCGAAAATTCTCGAACAAAGCTTATAATTTTCATCGAAAGGAATCTTAACGACCATTCAGGAGAATTATATTAAACGTTATGCAGTCAATAGATATGTCTAAGAAGGTTTACCTGGAGGCAGTTCTTCTGGACATCAGGATCTAAGCTGTTCTTCATCCTTGCAAACAGACTGCTCAGTATATTAGCTGAGACCAGCTGTTCACATCCCAATGGTTCTCTTGTTAGTTCCGATAAAACCAAAGACGCGAATTCTAAAACGAAAACGTCTTCCATCTGTAGGACGAAAGTTTATTGAAAGTAGATGGGTTTCCTCTGTTATTTAGTTTTTTTAGACAATCTATCTAAATTCTAACTGCAGTTTTAGAACCCATAATTTAAGGAATCGTGCTTGCTTCAAAAGACTTGGAGACAGACAGACAGCTTAGGCGTCTGATTAAAAATTTAGAAGTAACTACTCGTAGTAAAGTTACACTGTCTACTTTATTTTGGGGTACCACAGTGCATCATCAGATAGCACATATAAAATAGAACATATTCGACAGAATTCGACTTGACAAAGATGATTTCCCTGTTGAAGAGCTACGAAGGCTTTCGAGTACGTATCTGTTCCTGAGCCATGAGCTATTCGAAAACGTTTGCTAAAGTATTATGTTCTCAATCATACTCAAGTACCTTAACAAGCATATTAGCAATCTTCTTCAGGTTCTGAGGTTGTGCCAGCACCTGCTCTGGTCCTCGCGGCAACTGACAGAGTTGTGCTAAAGCCTTCAGGGCGAACCTTCGAATGTTCAGCTCCGCGTGTTCCACATGTAGCAGGACGTACTTGATGGCGTCTAGGTTGAAGAGGATGATACTGTTCTGTATGTCTTGTGCCGCGAATTTTGTTATGGCTCTGAGGGTCTGGGAAATAAGAGTTTAACTTATCTATGTATTTCCACCTATAAATGGGTACTAGGTATTCACACTAAATAAAATATATAAAAACAAAGTTTGTGAGTGTAGATGTTTTGTTCTTCTTCACGCGCAAACGGCTGTATACAATTAGCTTCAAAAGCTGGTATTATGAAAAAATATATATCTTTGCCTGTATGCATGTTTTTGTTACTTTTATGGTTAAACAGCAACTATTTAGTCAGATGGAACCCTGCAGGTAAGTAGGTACCCGCAGGGTTGCAGTCCTGGAACATACATTATACTATGATAGTCCTAGGTAATGATAATAATGATGACTGGCAATTTTCTCTCATTCTAACTAGATCACCAAATCCTAAGTATCTACCTGGCATAATATCTCAGGTTCCTCCGACTCGAGCAATAAGATCGAAGTGTGTGCACTCTCAGGGGAGATGGTATACGGATGGAAAGTATTGTCCTTCTTCTCAGCAGAGCGGTTCTCTCTCTCCTTTTGTAAAGGTTTCGCCATTCTTGTGGATTAAATCTGTTGAATCAAAACTATTCAGGAGTGTTTTCCAAACACGTTTAGATTTTGACTATTGCGTGTCAAAATGACATATAAATGAAGCAGGTTTAACAAAAGAGGTTCGTTAGAACTCGTATCGAGCTGCGTATGAAATAGGATGAGAAAATATCCAATTAAAGGCGATCCTATTATGGTATTTTGGGCATCGATTTGTGATAAATTGCATCAATAGGTACCAGTGTGAAGCTGCGAAGTAATTGCCTAGCTTGAGCCTTTCTTGTGACTCCTTTGCGAGAAATTAGATCTGGCCTCTCAAAATATTGAAAAAAGTAACAACTACCCGTCAAAGCCTGTCAATTCAATCTTAACTGTCATTATATTTTTAGGTTTATTTTACCTTTATGCATAGGAAAAATATATTCGTGCGTTTTGTAGGAAGCTTGGCCAGGAAGTTTAGGGTTTTGGAAGAAGTATGGATACTACCGTGGTGGGGCAGTGGGGGATTGGCAGCAGTGCCTCTGTGGACTATAGATACGTTGGTGCTGCTCGTCAAACTGTGCTCCACCATCACCGTGGCAGCTCTAAGGGTGTTGATCCCGCCGGCCATGAAGAGTTTGCATGGAGAGACTATTCTGGTAAGAGATGGCATGCTTTCCTTTTAGCAAAGGGAGGATTGAAATCACGTTACCTTATTTCCATGACTACATGAATTGTTGCATAACTTTATAAAACCGTAGAGTTTAGGCAACTGTTACGTCAAGATTTCGGTATTCTTCGTTGGGAATTTGTTTATTTATTTACTTACGAAAGGTCTAATACGAAGCTCAATATAACTAACAAACTTCTAAGTGATGGGTGATAAAGTGCCCTAAAATAATTGCAATGTTTTTGGACCATGTGGTGGTTGCAGCTTGTGTAGTGTAAAGCTAAGCAGAACGCGAGAAGTCTTCAAACCTTTATTTATTTGGAACAGGTAACAGGCGCAGGACACGGAGTCGGCCGCGAACTGGCTATTCAGTTTGCGGAGCTAGGTGCTACCGTCATATGCTGGGACAACGACGCCAGGCGGAACAATGCTGTCGTCGATGAGATACGACTTAGAGATGGAGAGGTAGATCAATAGAGTTTTAATACCAGAATAAATTATGTAACTTCACAAGTAATCTTACTTTTTAAAAGAACTCGCTGTTTGACCATTAGGGCTCGTTCAGGATCGCATGGAAATCACGAGGGTCTTATCTGTATGTACGAGTTATTAAGTAATTGTTCAGACGTAACCGCGCGGTTACCCCAACCCGTTTCCCGCATGTCTGAACTAGGGCTTATATGAAGAGCAAGTGTGATCATCACTTCCAAAGCAATAGCTTTTTGTATATCATAATCTGAGACCGAGACACTTTGTAACAACTTCAAGGGTGGATTGGACCATTCAACAATAAAAATAACCAAAGCATAAGCATCTGTGAAATTGTCGGCCATTGGTCAAATTGGCGATTTGACAGTTGTTTTTGCTTCGGCTAACGTTATAGTTACATGGTGCAATTCACCGTAAATCTCTGTATTTCAGTGTTACGGCTATACGATAGACGTGACAGCCCGCGAGCAGGTGACGGCACTGGCGCTGCGTATGCGCCGGCAGCTGACTGACGTGTCCATGGTCGTGAGCAACGCGGGCGTGCTGTCCTGTGCGCCCATAAGCCATGTGCGCCACGACGCGGTTATGAAGCTTATTGAGACCAACTTGCTTGCACACTTCTGGGTAAGTTAGACTATTCAACTTTATGGACTGAACATGTCCATAAGTGTTCATCAGTTCATGTTCTTGCGGGTCTTAGCCAAGATTTACGAGTTTTTGGCCGATCCGATCTTACCCAAATTATTGGAGCATGAAGTTCCTTGCTAGTGCTCTATTAGGACCTGAATAGCACAATACCTGCGGCAATTTTTTAATTTAAGTACACCTAATTGGCATTGCAAGATGTTCAAGAGTATTAAGGCTGTTAGCCAATATATTTATTTAGATGATTCGTTGCAGGTGATCCAAGCTTTCCTACCGAGTATGATTGAGAGGAGGCACGGGCATATCGTTGCAATCAACTCGAGTGCTGGCCTGATGCCGTGTGCTGATATGATTCCTTACTGTGCTGCTAAATTTGGACTAAGAGGTACCTGTCCAATTTGTGCCATCACTCCCTAACAGTAAAACTTATTCAGACGAATTATTGAGGCAAGGGATGAAATGTAACTAATATCTTTAGGTGACAGCGGACAACCCATTTGAAGACACTGGTATATTCAAATAATAATGAGCGTATACCACCGTCTTTTGTTTTAATCGTATCTAAGGAGTTGAAGAGGCCAGCGGGGCCCACTAGGGCCAGAGCCTGCCGGGGCTGCAGGTTCTTCGAAAGAGTTACCACGGCCCTGGCACACAAAAGGCTCCCGAAGGAACACGGTGGGGTTTAGTAAATAAAGGTCTGACACTCACGCTGCCACCCACAGCGGGAGGGATCATCTGATGATTGCCCATCGATAAAAAAAAGAAGTCAAAGAGGCACTTGATATAATCTACATGATTATCTTTCCAGGTCTAATGGACTCCATAACCGAGGAGCTTCGACTGGACACGTGGACCAAGAATATAAACACGACGTCGGTCTACCTAGCGACGGTTGCTACCGGCATGTACCCGCCGCCCTCGCATCGGTTCACCGCGTGGTACTCCGAGATCACCGCTAAGCAGGCGGCTGAAACTATTATACAAGGTAAGACTAGAGAACCCAATCCCGAAAAGCTTTTTAGGTCAGGGTGGCATTTTTCGGGATTATGTGAAGTAGTCCGTTGATTTGAGGGTTTAATTCTGGGGTTGCAAAGTCTTCTAAAGTTTGCAACATTTTTTTCCTTTTATGCACACTACTGTGGCTCTCATCTGCAATTTTCTAGATAGTACCTTCCAAATGAATTATTTTGGTATAATTCATATTTTATTTATAAATATTATTATAAATATATTATTTATAAATATTATTATAAATATATTATTTATAAATATTATTATAAATATATTATTTATAAATATTATTTTTCAGGAGTTCGCAAAAACCATCGGAATGTCAGCATACCGTCATTTATGAAGTTCCTCATCGACCTCAACAACCTTATGCCGTACAGAATAAGAGTTATTTTTACAGATTTCTTCAATATTCGCCACAGAGGATGGTTTTGTTTTTGCTAAGAGAATCTTTTGTGGTTCTCGGCTAACTTTTAAGCCTAAATATCATATAGTACCGGTAACTTTAAGAGAGCTTTTATGCTCTAAAACTTACTTCTTGGTTATAATGCTTGCAACTGTGGAATATAAAGAATTTTACATGAAGATTGGTTAAGATTCAGTGAGAATATGTGCGGAAAGTCATTCGACATCAGCATCGTTGCACAAGGGGCAAGTAAAGCACTTCTACTGTGATGCCCAACAAATTTTGTCGAATAATCAATACAAAATTTGTTACAAACATTTTGTCCTTTTGTAGAAGAATGTGGAAGCGATGCTGATAAAATATTTCGAGTGATGCACAAATTCTCACACACATATAAGTTAGTTTTGTTTAAGATCCAATCTTCTCCACGCTTGCTGTACAAAATTCTCGTGAATAGTTTTGATACTTGTGTTTTTTAGCTGTAGGGGAAGTGCAGGCATAACGGACCCTGCAGGCAAAACGAACCGTTGCTTTAATACAGAGAGTATTAGTGCCATCTATTGTTGAGGTTCAGAAATAATAACCTCGCCCCCCGCGCTTCCTTGGTCAGTGACGGTGAGCGTGTCGTGCCTTGCAGCGGATTTTTATCGCAGTGAGTATTTTTTTTGGTATTTTGATGTAAATAATGTCATTTTTGACTTGCCTGCACTTTTGTTTCTTTAATTGTTACTGACATAACATATTGCGATAGTCATTGACGTTGTTTTAGCTTTGCTTAGCTGCCAAAAGAGTGAAATTTATTTGCATATTTAACCTCAGAATTTCTTATTGATTTTAAATTACGAAAAAAGCAAAACGGTCCGGGCAAAACGGACCGCTGGTCCGTTTTGCCTTTATATTACAATTACATCAACAACTGTTTAACGTTTATTTTTTTATTTCAGATGGTTCATAATTGCAAGAGAAAGACCAGCCGACAGTCATGGGACGAGGAAAATATGAAACAGGCAATTCAAAAAGTGAAAAATAAAGAAATGGGTTTAAGAAAAGCTTCTGAAACCTATGGTGTTCTAAAAACCACTTAAAACGTCGATTTGATACCTACAAAGAAACTACAAAATTTGTATGCGAGAACTGTTCTCCAGATTAGATTTCTATTATTTTCTCCTTTACATTCATACATACTTACTTAGGTCCATTTTGCCCTTACGTGTAGTCCATTTTGCCTGCTTATGTGGGTAAAATGGACCAAAATGAAGATTTTGGAAATCACCGAATATCTTCTGAATCTGTGATTTGATTGAAAGTCTGAATAAGAAAAATTGTAGACTGATTAATAATAAGTAAATTTTTATAAACATTTCCTTAATAAAGCTATAATTCTTTGTTTAAGACAGAATTTTTCATAAGTGTCCCATCTTACCTGCACTTCCCCTAATGTTGTAGATGGTACCTATCTTATAGTCTGTTTACATTGTACCGAATCTAGGTATTATTTGAATAAATCATGTACTTTTGCAAAATCACTTTTATTTCTCACACACCATAAATTATTTGGGAAATATGATTTCCAAAAACATAGGTATTAATTTGCTAATTCTAAGTTAAAATACTGTTTTACGTATTTCCGGTGGTTTTTGACGATGCAAGACGAGGCGACAAGTTATTTTTGATAAAATTTAACGTCGATGATGTAGCAAAACTGGGTGTTTGTAAGCCAAATCGTCTTGCGACCTTTCTTAGACAGGGGTTGCACGATCAGTCTGGCGTCATTCTGGCATCAGTCTCAGACTGACGGACAAAAAACACGGTACATTTAGGACCATCAGTCCCTCAATCAACCAGTTACACTACACGATCATTCTCCCATCATTCTGACCAGACTGATGGACTTGACTAACGCCAGACTGATCGTGTAACCCCTGTCTTACTCATAATTAAAATCACACAAGAGCGGTTTCACACTAGCTTTTTGCTACGCGTTTACATGCTCGGCATATTCTAAACTTCTAATAACCTCTAGGGCGAAACGCGCTTATTCGAGCATCATCGTTAGCTATCGCGCTTATGAGCTCGACACCGCTCGTACGAGTCGCTAGTTCGGCAAATGTGGCGCGAATACGCACATACACGTGCTTACAAAACCATGCGCATAGTGTGTTAGCGTGAAACCCCTGTAAAATACTACCATGTATTCTCCACTTATGGACCATGTATTGACCTTGGGTATTGACTTGATAACATACAAACGCAAATAGGTACAGTAGTTGTGAACTAATTTCGCTTAAACTAATTCGTCTTGGATGGTCCAAGAAAAAATAAATAATTATTAAAAAAACTTGGTAATTGACATTACATCATTGTTTTGTTCTAGCTCGGAAAAATAGCAAACAGGTGGACCCAACACAAAGATATTTAAGAAACCTTTATAATTTAAAAGGCTGCAGGAAACATCCATTGGGACCATGGAATACAAAGGGCATATTATCTATGAATGAACTTAGACAGTTGTAAAAAAATTGGCTTTCCACACGTAATTTGTATGTGTTAGGCCCACCAGACACTTACCTATGAACAACTACACACAACCATGTGTAGCTAGCTTAAACCTACTCATACTTTGGCCACATTTCTCACAAATTGCTATTTCTATATGCTCCATTAAATGGTGCTCTAATAATTTGGTATCCATAAGCTGTTTCTTACATATATGACAGACGGTCTTATCGCTACTGTGCATTAATGAGTGCCGGAGTAAGGAAGTTCTCGTTGCAAAACTACGACCGCAAGATTCACATAAGTGGCGGGTCGGTTCCGGTCTTGCGGTATGCTTTTTCACGTGAAGGTACATTTCTTTGCGGTCTGTTGATGTAATGTTGCATATCTTGCATCTGTAACAACAAAATTCAAGTCAAAATTTTTAAGCAAAGGGCCCAAATGTCTTTTGAGGACAGACAATAAGATATTGCTTATAGGTATAAAATATAGTTTCATATAGCATAAAATATAAAATATAGCAATCAATTCCACCAAAAGGTTGTCTGTAAGAGATTGCTTTTAGTGATAAGATCGTCTATTGTACTCACACACATTTGTTTGTTTTCTACATGGATGTTATCCTATTGGCATACAATAAAGAATATTCTATCTAAAGAAGAATATTCTATCTATAGTTTAGACACTACACTTACTTGTACATGACATTTTCAGGCTTCTCGTGTTCCTCTTTCCTGTGCTTATTCAACGCATCACTGCCAGGGAACGTATGACCGCATATATCACACACCCTCTCTTCCGACTTAATAATGTGTTCTTTGGCATGTTTGTATAGCTGAAACCTTTCTCTAAACGTGTCTCCACAGCCCTTACATCGGTACACATATCCTACAGTAGCTGCATAGTCCATGTGGCAGGTTTTATGGTGCTGCATTAAACGCTCCTTAGATGGAAGCTCTTCACCGCAGTTGCAAGTGAAAGGCTGTGTACTGTTGTGTGTTAGTGAATGCTGCTGCATCTGCTGCTTAGAATTAAACAGCATGTCACAGTGAATACAAGTTCGGGACGCTATATCGCAAACACTGAGGTGCTGCAACAATTTCTGCACCATATCAAACTTCATCTTACAACCGAAACATATAAAATCATTCTTTTCTATCTTTATTTGGTTCACCTTGATTTTTACATCAGATTCCTTAATTGTAAAGCCTTTGACTGTGTGGCAATCTGTGTCAAGCACTTCCTTTTCTAATTTAAACTTCTTTGTGATGTCCTTCTTCTTAGGACTGGGTACTTTTGTGATTTTGTTGTTTATCTTACTTATTTCCATAGAATGCTCATTCTTATCCAACATATTTACAATACAAGGTATATCTTCCTTACCAAGGTTGTTTAAATATTCTTCGATGTTCGCAGTGTTATTTAGAAACTCTAAGAGCGAATCTGAATTGTATTCCGAGTCTGGCAAAGGTTGTATCACCATTTTGTTTTCAGACGGTTTTTTTAACTTCTCTTGCACTGAAGATTCAAGCCAATCTTGTGAACAGCGGGCGTTGAGTTGGAAATTGTAAAACTGGTTCAATAATGATACACAGGACATGCAAACTGTTTTGGGAAGGTGATCATTAGCGGATACAGTTACCGATAGACATGATTTCATGTGTAAACTGATAGTCGGGTCCCCGAGAATGGAGACATGGTCCGATTCCACGTCCAGACATATGCGGCAACAATTTTGAACATCGTCACACATGTTTCTACGGTTTTTCTATTTATTACGAAGAATTTATTTTCTGTTTACCGGTGGAATACAAACTTTAGTTTGACATAATCGCGGATGTCAGCGAAAAAAGGATCGTTCAATGACACTCAATAATTCGTTCGAAATCGTATTCAATTTCTTTATTTCTTCTGTGAGAATATTATAATAAAATTATTTAAAATATTTGTGAAAAAATTGTGATGAATTGATTAATCGGAAAACCTCAGGAGAATGATCCCTAGGAGTTTTTTTTTTATAATTAAAGTAGTCCTGACATCCATTCAAGAACGAAAACACAGTTATCAGAGAATAGGGTCAAGGTCATTGAAATTAGGAATCCTTGTCATCTATATGAAACGTTTATTAACAACTCAAATTCAAAAGCTCGCAACTACACGACTAGCGATTTTCCGTAAAGGAAAAGTAAAATTTTTCAACAGTCGTGTTCCCAATTCTAACAGTTTTTTTGATAAAATTAATACATATTGAAATCGCGTGTAACTAACTTTTACTGACAAATATATTTGTGGCCGAAAAAACTTTAGTCTTCGTTACATTGATTTATTTTGTGCATAAATATTTCCTTGATGGTATAAGTAAAGATTTGTCTCCTTTTCTGCAGTTTACATACGGAACCAAAGCTCAAAATTGCTATTCGATTGACCGAGCAACCGACAGACAGCCACTGACATTAATTTGACAGTGACAATTTGTCAGTAAACTTGAAAGGTGGGTAGGCCCCCAATTCGAGATTCGCGAAAATAATTAATTCTCTTATCAAGGTATCAATTAATGTACAGCTGTGTTTCGTCGTGTGAGCGAGCGTTAACACGACCGGATTCAAATATTCAAACCGGACCTAAAGTGTGAATAAATAAACATAATAAAATCACGAGACAATGTGTTTTGACGTAATTAATAGCGACAAATGACGCTGCATAGCGTGTATTGTTTGCTAGAAGCTTTGGTTTGTTATTAAATCGTGTTTAAACTGCGGTCAGAGTGCACCAGAATGTCCAAGGAAAATAGTTTCGGCAATGAGGCACAGGAATCCCTGCTGTATTCTGCCAGACATGGAGAGTTGTCAGTGGTCAAAGCGATGTTGGAAGCGAAAAATGAAGGAAAACTTACATTGGATATCAATTGCAAAGGTAGGTTTATTACATATCAAGTGTCATTTACTTGCACAATATTGCTCTTAACACCTGCATTAAATGCCTCATTATCATACTTGTTAAGATTTTTAACCACTTTTTTTATGTATAAAAATATGTATAGAAAGAATCAATTATTGTATGGGCAAGGCATGTATTTAATACTTTATTTTTTAGTATATTCTCACAAAAGTGCTTTCTGCACCCTCATAAAAAGTTGAATGTGTGTTATACTAATGTATAAGTTATGTTATTGTGAAGTTTCATAAAAAACTGCTCAGTAATATTCGCTCAAAAGAATAACAAACACCCACACACCCAAACTTTTGTATCAAAATTCACAATATACTTAAGTTTGTTCAAATTATATTTCATAATCGTCTAAACCCCAAGAGTGCTATCTAGTCAAGGCCAGTTGCTCTTGGAATGTGTCAAAATTGTTCCATTAAACCAAATAGTACCTAGGTAGTCAAAACTCTGAACTACAGTTAGTAATTTATCATCATATGTTTTTAATTGCTTATGCAATTTGTGAGTCACCCCACAATGTTTTTAAACTATTGTTATTAAACAAAATTATTGATAAATTGTTATAATTAGTGTGAGCCGTTAAACTCTGATAACATTTGTAATATTTATTGGATTTTTTGTTATAAATTATATTATGGCTTCCACCATGTTACTTTTATTTTTATATAAAATGGTAATATACAAATGTTTAAGGGACAGAAAACTTGGGGTGGGTTTTATGAGGAAACAATCTACCTTTCTCAATTTAACTTGCATTCCAAAAAATAATAATATGTATGAAATAAATTAAGCCTAGTGAAAAAACCCAAAAAACAGTTGATATCTATTACTAAAATTATGATTAACTAGCTTTTCCTATTTCATATCTCCTGCCTAGGGAACTCTCCCTTCCTACAAATGCCCTTTCTTAGGCACCAGATTATCTATGTACAGACAACAGCACATCAAGTTTCCACAATCTGTCAAATTTCTGCAATAGATTTTCAACCTTATCGTAATGGGGGTAGGTTAATGTTTGATTGGTAAAATTTGACAGATTCGTATATGTTCACCTGCTGTCGTCTGTACCAAATCTCATTTAAATCAGTTCACTAGTTTTGGTATGAAACCCAAACCGACAGACCCAGTAATTTTTGCTTATATAATATTAAGTATAAATTTTTCTATGGTACTAAAACTCTATAGTATAACCAGTCCTAAGTAGTTTATTTACATTTTTTCTTAACCCAAACTTCCAATAACTTGTTCTAGAATGTCAAATGTGTACTGGTTACACAACCATATTACACAAACATCAACCAGTCTGAATTACCATAGTATTTGTATTTCCTGATGTATTAGGACATAATTTCTATGCTGGTATTCGGGGCCAATGTGACCTCCAATCGCCCACTACTTAATTAAATATTCTTCAACATCTATTTCTTTAACTTGAGTAATATTAATGAAATGTATTGACTCATCTCTATTTACAGATGTTCTTAATATATTCTTTATTTTTATTTGTTTCTACATATTTTAAATTATGAAATGATCTGATTAATATTTCATACTTACTATTCAAGATTGTAGGAAGTAAAATATCCATCTGCAAGCATATCCCTGATGCATAACAGGTCATCAGCATATTGCTTAAGAATCACTTAGAATATTAATAGTTTATACCTGCAGAATATATGACACTATCTTCTGCATGCGGTTTCACCCGCGTCCCGTGGGAACTCCTCGGCGCACCCGAATAAAAAGTAGCCTATAAATGGGCTATCTAACACTGAAAGAATTTTTCAAATCGGACCAGTAGTTCCTGAGATTAGTGCGTTCAAACAAACAAACAATTCAGCTTTATAATATTAGTATAGAAGTATAGATTTTACATACCTTCAAATAATTGTATGTGGACATACCATTTGAGCTCCTTCCTTGCCCCACTGATATAAAAAACGCTACCATAAAAATTTGACATGCATATGCATACTTAAGTAATTGTGTAAGATCTCAAACATCATGCGGCTTTCAAAAGAAGTTGTGCTTATTCTTCTTCTTAACGATTCAATGGTAAATCAAATTTAAATCTTGGAGTCCCAATACATGACTTAGGTGGCGATTCATCCGAAAAAAAACTCATCCGCGGATGAATCGCCACCCTTCTAAAAATGATAGGGGTCGATTCATCCGCAAGTTCGGAGGAGTCGACACCTAGTTAATATCAGTGTGGTCATTTCCTCCGAATAGAATATTTTGGTGGGGGGTTCTAGATTTTATAAAAAATATATAAAATATATTTTTTTTAAGAAAGTATACTGAAAGATTATTAATACCAGTTTGCAGGAGTACATTGATAATTCAATTAGTCTCGGACATTGTACCTATAGAGAAATTGTCATATTAGTGTTAGTTATTCCTTTGTTGCAAGTACTTTACTTTTGTAGCGTTGGACTCACATTGTTTGGATGCCTCCTCTTATAATATGTTTTAAGAATATGTTTTAACATATTGTTTTGTTTAATTTTGTTAATTCCAAAGCTTCGATGTCTTGGTGGCGCGCTAAGAACTGTATAAAAACAACCTAACCCCTCAACCTTTACCGAGTGTAACATCCATCAGGTACAAGAACCCACCGCTCTTAGAATCGACCCAAAAAAGCTAGCCGAGTCAGATCTAGGTTTGGTGAAAAACTCACTAACCCTGATCAACTCATTATAAAGTCCGTAAAAGTTTACACTCGGTAAAGGTTTAGGGGTTAGGTTGTTTTTATACAGTTCTTAGCGCGCCACCAAGACATCGAAGCCTTGGAATTAACAAAATTAAACAAAACAATATGTTCCTGTCACAAATTCTAAAACACAAACAAAAGTATATAGTTCCAACAGTATATCAAAACCGATACCTAATAAAAAGCAATATCAGTACGGTAAGCTGTGCAGGTGCGGCTGCTGCTTCTGCAGAGACCTCCAAACGGCGCAAATATAGTAACCTCATTGGGAACTATACTTTTGAGCCGTTTGGGGTCGAAACGCTCGGACCATGGGGTCCTAGTTTGAGACTCTTGGTCAAAGAAATTTCTAAGCGACTGATCGACGCTTCGCGTGACCAGAGGGCTGGCTTGTTCTTTGGTCAAAGAATTAGCATTGCCATACAACGTGGCAATGCAGCCAGTCTTCTGGGCACGTTACCGGATGACAGCGATGCGGAGGAATACTTTGACGCTTAGTGTACATATTTGTAATATAGGTACTTATTGTTTTATTTTTATTTTTATTAGTTATTTATTTATATATAGAAAATAGTTTTCATTTGTATATAATTAATTTGTATATTGTTACTTAAGTGTAAAATAAAATTTTTTATCTATAAAAAAAAATAAAAAATAAAAAGCAATCGACTTATGAAATATTATTTCAACTCATAAAACATCAAATTCCCGAATTTGATCTAGATTCAATCACTACTGATTTTCCTTAGTTAATTATTCTTAAAACATATTATAAGAGGAGGCATCCAAACAATATGAGTCCAACGCTACAAAAGTAAAGTACTTGCAACAAAGGAATAACTAACACTAATATGACAAATTCTCTATAGGTACAATGTCCGAGACTAATTTAATTATCAATGTACTCCTGCAAACTGGTATTAATAATCTTTCAGTATACTTTCTTTAAAAAAAATATTTTATAATTTTTTTATAAAATCTAGAACCCCCCACCAAAATATTCTATTCGGAGGAAATGACCACACTGATATTAACTAGGTGTCGACTCCTCCGAACTTGCGGATGAATCGACCCCTATCATTTTTAGAAGGGTGGCGATTCATCCGCGGATGAGTTTTTTTTCGGATGAATCGCCACCTAAGTCCAATACATTGCCACACTCACGGCATTTGGTCATGTTCATGGTTCTGGATTACCCAACATACGAACATTGTACTGACAAATAAAATAGTCAGGGACCTATTCCAGAATGCCCAAATTAAAAAATTGAGCTGTAAATCCCTCCTTTTAACCAATTTTCCAAAAAGGAGGATCGTTTCTCAATTCAATTGTTTTTTCAGGCAAAAGTAAAACCAATTTAGGCTGGACTCCACTGCACTTAGCAACATACTTCGGTCACAAAGATGTGGTGCAAGCACTGTTGGAAGCCGGGGCCAGTGTCGACGAGGTCAACGACACTGGCGACACAGCCTTACATAAAGCATCATTTATTGGGAATGAGGTAAACAAATCAGATTATAGGTAAAGGATATTTAAGGCCCGTTTCAGAGGCTCCAGATAAAGTTCTAGATAGCTAACTGACAGACCATATCATAGAAAAGTTGACAAAATTAAAAACAATTCTATGGCATTATTTGTCAAATAGCTATCTACTACTTTATCTGGAATCTCTGAAACTAGCCGATAGAACTCAGTCTACTGTGCCATTTGTATTGTTAATGAAAATATCTTTTGTTCGAAACTTGGTCAAAGGTTGGTTCAGTTTCTAGTATTTGTTCAGCCGTTACAGTGCATTATATATATGTCGCAGCCAACTAGTTGAATTAGCCAGCCAATTGGACACCTAGGCGGTTAATAAAACGTCGACATCCAACTGTACGCCTAGGCCGATAGTTGATTGAACTAGAATCATTCAACGTTTAACAACTTGGCTTATTGAAAATCAGCCCTTTTAAAATGACTAAATTCAATCCCGCCAAGTGATTCAAATATAGTTCAGTTTTTGACCACCATCAGCGCTGTCTGTCACATCAACCAATATGGCGTCAAAAG
>NWSH02000517.1:2312333-2338543 GCA_002382865.2 Heliothis virescens
TCATCCCTGCCCAGCTTCCCACACACTGCGTTCGGGGTCGCTTCCAGTTCTAACGATGCAGACTGAGAACCATGATTTTTACAATGGAGCGACTGCCTGTCTGCACTCCACAACCCAGTTACCCGGTACTGCATGCCTTGGTAAGACTATGGTTGTCAGACTTTCTGGCTTCTGACTACCCGTAACAACTGCTAAAGATGTTGAAATGACAGCCAGGACCGACCAGTTTATCGTGCCTCTAGAAACAAGGAAGAACTTGTTATGACAAGCTGCTCCCCATCTTCATATAAGGCATTTAACATCTCACTTGATGTTGTGTATTGATTGTACCGCCACGTAATTCTAATATTCCATTTCCACCACCCAGGCAGTACTACAACGCGGAGTACTACTATACTACGGGTCTCGTGCCGAAGCAGCTAGATCAGGTCCACACTACCGCGCGCGCAAGTACCTGGACGCCGCCACCCTCTCCGCCACCAGCAGCGAGCCCGCACTCATCACGCTGCACTTCAGCGACGGAGACACTCACCGGCTGGCTGTGAGGGGGGAGGATGTTGCTGCGTGCAGGCAGGTTAGATATACACAGGTCAAACAGGACACACTGGTCGGTCAGGACACATGGGTCAGTCAGGTCCCAAGGGAGGCGCTGTCACCTTCTCAGCCACCAGTAGCGAGCCGGCACTCATCACGTTGCACTTCAGCGATGAAGATACTCACCGGCTGGCACAGAGGTCACAGAGGACAAACAGGTCACTCAGGTCAAACAGGACACAGTGGTCGGTCAGGACACATGGGTCGGTCAGGTTGGATAGTATGGTTAAATGAGTAAGTTAGGACATTTGCCCCTGCATAGTTAGATGCAGCCATACATGCAAGAATTGTTCTCGCCAATCTTTATGGCAGCTAGGAAACAGGCGCGAGTATCTGCGCGAAAGTAATTTTTAGGACGGCAGTAGTAAAAGACCCCCGCTTCGCTCAAATTGATCGATTTCATACTTACTTTACATATTGCTTCCAGCAATGGGTGACGGCATTGAACGAGCATATCGCGTACTCGGGCCACTATCTGTGGGCGGGCGCTTCACCGGACTCCGCGCGTGAAGCTACCGAGGACTTAGAGGACGAGTGCAAACCATTGGGTAAGGACTAATAACAGTACTTCTTATGGGTAGTGTTCCATAAAAAATATTTTAAAATCTTTCATGATGCGAGGATCAATTGGATTACTTTTGTTACACTACTCACTCGGTGCTTAGTGGCAAAATCTTATAAAATAACTAGTCAAATCGGACCATTAGTTAAAACTGAACAGACAAACAGATTCTTCAGCTTCGAAATATTAGTATATATTCTTGCAACGACAACATTACAGAAAGATGCATAGTAGTGGCTTACCGGTCCTTTTCGATGAGAAAGGCC
The DNA here is from genome assembly GCA_002382865.2 of Heliothis virescens. Lineage (NCBI taxonomy): Eukaryota > Metazoa > Arthropoda > Insecta > Lepidoptera > Noctuidae > Heliothis > Heliothis virescens. Next base: position 2,313,756 of record NWSH02000517.1, read on the forward strand.
GATTTTCAATAGTGAGCATTATACAGCCGAGATGATGATGGTTACTTATAATGTCAATATTGTTCTCAGGATCAATGCAAGACGCGCTAACAGCAGCCACAAACAGCTTAGCCCTACTGGACACCCAGCTGCGCGAGTGCGGTGCCATAGTAGCCGCGCTAGACAAGAGCGTCAACGTCGGCAACTCGCTACATCACTCCGCTTACATGGTAACACTGGCTTATTGTGAAATAAGTGATGTTGACAGATATTGGTTAAATATGTTACTTTGCGATAAATCATCAGTGGGCTGCCCACTGGCTTTTGACTTGAAATCTTGACAAATTGGAAATTTGAGAAACTTTAAACATCTCAACGTGATGACCTTTATTTCGGTTATTATGTATATCGTCACATGGTCCCTCCTGCTATGTAATGATCGGAAGGGAGTGTGAAAGTCATAGCTCACATCAACTCCGTTCCGTTCATATAAATAAAACATGGGTTTTGAGTACTACTTTTTAGTCATACTTTACTTTGACAGCATAATAAAGCAGACAGCTTACCACCGTTAGACTGCTATGTCGCTAGCTACTTCATCGAGATATAAAGTGGCCAGTAGTAAATAAGTTGCCTAACACTGTATCAATTGTTCAAACCGTTCAAGAAAACAAACTCTTCAGCCTTACTCGTATAGATGATTAAAATTTAGTACAATTTGTCAGCGCTTCCAACACGCTTGCGGTACGGGGTCGGAAGCTCTGCAGGCGCTGCGACACTGCGCTGCACTTGTCGCGCAAGCTAGAGACGCTGACACCGCCAGGCTTAATAGAGAGGTAACTATAATTAATATGAGTTTATATTGATGTGTTAGATGTATCAGGCTGTATCTTATCCGGGGGGGTTTAGTTTCTCCACAGTGAAAGCATTTTCAAATTCGGTTCTGTAGTTTCGGAGCTTGTAGAGTACAAAGGAACAGAGAAACGATTTTTTTTCTCTGCATAATATTATTTCAGACTAGCTTCTGCCAGCGGTTTCACCCGCTTTCCGAGAGAACTACTTCCCGTACCCGGATAAAAAGTAGCCTATATGTTATTCTGATACATATAGGCTACTTTTTATCCGGGTACTTTTTCATGTATGTTAAGTATGAATGTAGAGGGAGTGAGAGGGAGAGGAAGACCAAAGAAAAGATGGATGGATTGCGTGAAAGATGACATGAGTAAGAAGGAAGTGAATGTTAGTATGACGAGTGATAGGGAGAAATGGAAGGAAAAAACATTGCGCCGACCCCAAATAAAATTGGGGTCGGCGCAATATGTTTCCTGCCCTGTTGGCAGGAAGATGATGTTATTCTGATACATAAGCTATATAACTATCAAGTTTCATCAAGATCCGTCCAGTGCTTCTTGAAATTAGCGTGTGCAAACAGACAAACTTCCAAACATACATTTTTTTTTTCGAATTCATACTCTCTTTTTCTCATTTCTATGTAACCCTACATATTATATTATACATTTAATGTATAAACACGATTTTTTTTTCTGTTTATTATATATTATTATTATATGTTAAGAAAGTCATTAATTTTACCGTTTTGTGTGGCATTGTCGGGTGATTAATATACCAGTTATTTCAATTAAAAAACGTTTACACATGTAACCGGTTATAGATAACAAATTTTCTGAGTAATTAATTATCAATTGTTTTTTTAATCAACAGATAGAACGCAACCGAGTATTGGAAGAAGCCCTGGCCGCGTTAGCGAGGACACATCACGCGCTCGAAATGTCCGTTGCTGAGGAACTTACAAAGGTATTTAGATTATAAGTTAATTTGTACCTTAGTGACGGAGTAATAAGGTAGATTTTGAAATGATGAAAACTTTTGATTGAAGAATTTGTAGTGATAGGTTTAATAAGCTGATTTGAACCTTAATGTCATCACTATAAGGCATATTTTAGAATGACCATAAGTTTTAGTGCTTTTGAACATTATTCAATAGTAGTTAAAGTTTAAAATGTTTTACTAGATTAGTTTATAATTAATATGTCTCCCGTGGTTTCACCCGTGTCCCGTGGTCCTTCTATGCACACCCAGATAAGTTTCGATAAATGAGCTATTTAACACTAAGTTTTTTCAAATCGGTCTAGTAAATCTTGGGGTTAGCGCGATCAAGCAAGCCTAATACCCAATAGTAGTATAAATTTATATATGTATTTTATTCAATAGTAATTAAGATTTTAAATCTCCAAACAGATGAATAAACATATTATATTCAATTAATTTAATTTACTTTGTTTCAGAGCAAACGAAAGAAAAAATCAAAATCGTCATCGACACTGAACGACTCGAAAGAGAATTTCTTTGACGTCTTCGAAGGTATATTCCGTTTTGTTTGTAAATTGCAATGTTGTTGTACTAAAGTGTTCCGATTCTTTCTCCCTTGCAGGTACTTATGGTAATAAGAACAAAGAAATATACTAAAGAATATACCCCTTATATCCCGTCCTTATCCAAGATGTGTCTTATATTTTATTTTTTATAATAAAAGTATTAAGACATTCCTTTGACTCTAATGGTGGGATTCCACCAAATGTTCGCGAACAAATGTGCTAAAAATATGTACCAACGGCGCGAGTCTATTGTTAGTATGTGTTCGCGCGCAAAGGTTGCAGGTTCGCGGACATTTCGAGATAAGATGAAACATTTGTGTGTGTCACATTGCCGCACACCGATGGAATCTCGCATTAACAGTTTTGCCGAGACAATTGGATAAGGAATCTTAGCTTTGTACTATGCTAAGTAAAGTCAGCTATATATCTAGTCCTAAGCAAAGATCTGGACCCGCTTTTCCTATATCCATGTTATTTTTTATTTACCATAGGAAATAGCATTGGCCAATAAAAGTTGAAATTTTTTACCTTTTTATTTTACCCCCTACCTACCTATCCGTTTCCTATACTACCTTCTAAAACCCACAAGGCCCTAAAAAAGGAAAAATATACCTACACATAACCTACTTTTTGAGTTACGCCCTCAGTTGGGAATATGTGGTTCAGCTATACTAACGTGCATGAGTTTAGAATGCATGTTCTGGAACAAATTGTCATGCTTGTGCATGCCAAAGTAGCTAGTAGCTGTACTAAAATTACTAAAACAAAAAGTGAGGCGTACCCTATAAAAAATAACAATAATATAACGTAGGGGAGACCGGGGACGAACGTAACACTTTGTACTTGTACCTTCATTTCAGGCCGGGTATTACTGTTATCATAAAATCAATATAACCATGTATAAATTAAGTTCATGTTCTTTAGACTAGTAACTCAATTTATCATGTTCTGATGTGTTTTATAGGGAAAACAGTTATTTAAAAAATAGTCGTCAGTTGTTACTTTCGACCACATAGGCAGGTCGAAAGTAATAGGGCCTGCTAATAAATACAATATTATACTATATGCTAATGGATAGTTAATAATATTAACTTTTTTAATTAGCGATGACTGAGAATATTATAAACGTAAGAGTAGACAAATAAAAATAAAGGAATTTGAATTTGAAAATCAGAAAGCTTAGAACTGCTAAGCTATCGGGAATTAGACGTGTTATTGTGAGTCAACCATAAAAGATAGACATATGCTCTCCTGGGATATTTTTTATATTATTTTAAGAGGAACATTTTTGTCATACATGATTTTTGTGTAGCTTTAATCATTATATAAGGTTGCATAGGGTTTGACGCACTTGGTGCACTTCTCAACATGTACACCATGCTCAAATGGTGAACTTAGCAACTGTTGTACTTCTTAATTGGTGCAATTCGTAAAAGGAGCACTTTTTAGAATGAGTGGAGATTTAAAAAAAAATTGTGAAAATGAAAGAATCTAAAGTAACGTGTTACTTTTGTACCCACAGGCCTATGTTACTTTCATACCCGTCCACATTTTTGACAAAAAGTGCAACAAAACCTTAAAACGGAACGTGCTACTCAAATATGAATTTAAGCAATGTACAATCACTCTAATCAAGAAGAGATATCCAAACATTCAGAATCCTAGCATCCTTTTAAGACTACGTAAATGCTAAATTAGAAAACGTCGAAAAACTGACTTTTGGTTTGTCAAAACACTTATTGTCCTGTCACTCAGCCTAAAAGCGCGTGGCGCACGCGGCGACTGAATGAAATTAAGAGGATCACTCCCGGCTATCGTCTGACGGAAGTACAGCGATGTTCCCTTATTGGATAAATCTACAGAGCGTTTGTTACTTTCGACCCGCCGTTACGTTTGTCCCCGGTCTCCCCTAATAGACAATCGAGAGTTTTTATCTTTCGGTACATCTTAATAAGTCAGAAGTTTGTACTTGGGCTGTATAGTAGACATATTTAGAATAGTTCAAGACCTAACAAGACTACAGTTCTCATCGAGATTTGCCTGATCGAAGTTCACTACTACCTAATGGCATCACGATAGTCAAAGTATCACACGTATGAGGTGTCAAATGGCTGACTTTGGAGAAGGAATGTCTTTTAACTTGTTAATTAGGTTTGAACTATAAACCTGGTCTGTCGTTACCAAACGTACGTAATTTGCTACTAATCACCAACGTTCATTGAGCAAGCGTTGCGATTAACGCTCAATCCTTCTGTGTGAAGGCTGATGATGATGAGTTTCCTACTATTGAATACAGAATCGGAAGATGAAGATGACACGCTAGTGACGGCCGGGCTGTCCAGTCCGCTCGGTGCGCTCAGTCCGTGGGGCAGCAGTCCCGACCTCACCAGGAGAACTCCTATCGGCAGTCTCGATGGTAAACTATTAAGAAAATATTGCAAAAAATCATAAGTATTAGAAGTTATTTGAATAATAAAAAAATACAAACATCCAAATTGATATCCTCCTTCTTGGGAAGTCGGTAAAAAATAGAAATGCTAGGACGTATTTTGAGAACTGAATGTCATTTTCGCATTTTTTTTGCCGATGCGACGCCTGTAGACGACTATGCCACTATGCGCAATTTCTCTTCAGCCGTGTCTCTTCGCCGATACACGTTTCATTTTGTTAACCGACTTCACAAAAAGGAGGAGATTTTCAAATCGGATATTTTTTTTTCATTCAATGACATAAATTATTTCTTGATTCCTATGTCCTTGACTTTACTCATTATATCCTTTATAACCAGGTGACAGAACCCCCACAAACGAAGAGCAAGACTCGCGCTACTCGCGTCGCCTGTCAGGCTCGTCGGGCGGCTCCCCGGTGTCCCTGCACACGGCCGTCAGCGCGGCCAGCTCGCGAGGCACACTGGTGTCGCAGGGCGGACACGTGTATAGGAACGCGAGGCCTTACCGCAAGAACGCGCATCCCAGGTATGTATGATGTAGATAGAAGGTGAAAAAATAGTCAAACTTTTTGTCGTCACGGAGTGTCTGCGCATAAACCAATTCTAGGTATCAGCGGATGACGGGAGTCGGAGAGGGGAACGATGTCGACTTTTATGAGAATAGGCATAACGACAGGTTAAAAAATAAGCAAATCCATTTAGTCCGTAATTTATATTATCGCAAAATATTGGACACGTATTTTGTTTTTAAAAATCTATAAATAATAACATATATAATGAGTATTAAAGTTCGGGAGTGGGGGGTCCTGACGTCACGCGCAATTTCAATGGTCTATAACTTCGTAATTATTTGTTAAGATGAAAAACGAAAAAAACGTATGCAATATTTTTTTATAATCTAAAAGACGGATTAATTAGATTTTTTTAGTCGTCATGCCTATTGTACCTATGCGTTGTAAGTCGAGGTTATGAGATTAGGCTAGTGTATAATTTACACATGACAGTGCAAGGAGCTTCTCAGCTTAGAATATTCCAGGCATGTAAGACAGAAAAAGAAGAAGAAAGTATCCAGATCCATCGGAAAGTAGCAGTGATTCGCGCTTTTTGGAGTTTCATACCTGATTTTTGCCGCCATTTTTTGGAACTATGTAGGTAACTAGTGTGCCATTTCATTGCCATGCCATTCATAAGAAGTAAAAGTCCTATTCGAAATACAAACATTAAACTTTGACATTGTGAACGTTGGGATAACGTACCTTTTGGGGAATGTATAGCTCCTGACGGAGTTCCTAGAACGCAACAAGGGCGGTGGAAAGAAAACTTTACATATTACATCCCACCCATACCTTTTCACCCTTTTAATTCCAGAGTTTTATTTCGTACGTCTCCGCGGCCTATTTTACGAATTCACTTATAGAATTTTTTAATAACAAAGAGGCCAGAGGCGATGACACAAAAATTGTTATAAACTTCTTTGTGGTTGAACGAATACTTTAATAAGGGTTTTCCGACGTGTCCCAAGAGTTTTAGGGTGTTCAACAAGAATCTTAACAAGAAATAAGTAGGTAAGTTTAACTTTTAGTAACCCGATTTGTTAGAAATTTTCCTTAGGGTACTGTAAATGTCGTTAGGTCAAACCGAATTAACCCTCCGTCGGTCCAAAACTGGTTATTTTATGACCCATTACACAACTTTCCGATGTTACCAATCGGATGGACGTATTCAATAAACTAAATTGTATCGGCTTAGAATTAGCTTGGTTGATTTTTTAGAAGGAATTAATTGATTTAGCCGTAGTTCACACATGCAGGAACCGCGCGTTTTTCTGGCGGTAACCGCGCGGTTATGTCTGAACGATAACTTAATAACTCATACAAATAAGACCCGCGCGATTTCAGAATCGCAATGAAATCGCGCGGTTCCCGCCGTGTCTGAACAAGCCCTAACTGAGAGAAAACACGACCTTAACATTTTTTGACGTAATTCACTTAAAATTCGAACCAATTTTAGCCTTACCATCTCCATTATAACATGTTTTAAAATTAAAATTCTATCTTAAAAATTTTAAAACGATATTTCTATTTAAATTATACAACTTTGGAGGAGAAGTTTCATTCCATCTGCCGGGGAAAACTGTCGGCTGCCGGACATTCAACTTGAAGTCTTGACACCAGTGCATACAGCGAGCGACCAACCTTGACTTATGACAGCCTGGTATAATGTTTCAAGTGGCCTAAATTCATGCATATATTTTGTTTTCATTTTATAGAAGTTTTTTCTCGACAAAAATTTACAGCATGTTCACATGTTCCAGATGGAGTTCTAGATAACTATTTGATAAATCTATCAGCCAGATAGCTATCTAGAACTCTACCCGGAACCTGTGAAACTAGCCGTTAAAATATTTTTTTCGAATATATAATTTTTAGGGTTCCGTACCCAAAGGGTAAAACGGGACCCTATTACTAAGACTTCGTTGTCTGTCTGTCTGTCTCCAGGCTGTATCTCACTAACCGTGATAGCTAGAATGCTGAAATTTTCACAAATGATGTTTATCCGTTGCCGCTATAACAACAAATACTAAAAATTAAAAAAAAAAAAAATATTAAGGCTGTTGATTTATATTAATTAATTGCAAAATTGTATACTAGTAGCGCCATCTATTAGAAACAATGTGCAACTTAAGTAACTCATACTTGACCATTCCTATTGTACCTTTTTCATAGATAATGGTACGTAACCCTTCGTGCGCGAGTCTAACTCGCACTTGGCCGGTTTTTTATAGTATTAAAACCGTATTTTGAATAGTTTTCTTTTACTATAGATTACTAATACAACTTATTTTGTTATTTAGTTGCCCCTTACCATTAATTTCCTTATTAATTGTTATCGAATCTGCTTTCAATGTTAGATAAAATATCTATACCGTTATATCTTTTATTTTTCATTATTTTTATTTGATTTATTTCTTTTTGTTTCAGTTCTCAATGGTCCCTTTAGAGTACAGTTACTGGTCAGTATAGAAACGTAAATACATCATACTTAGCCTTAGCTAAAGAGTTTCCACAGATAGATCAACACAAACGGACAAATTGCACAAAATGCAAACACTGCACTAATGCATAGTTTTAGTTTAGACGATGCACTTCAGGTGCTGAGAGTAAATAAGTATTTGAAGGGTGTGAGACTAATTCGGAGTAAGCATTGGTGTTTTTTAAAAGGTTGAAACTTTTGGCTGTAAACCTAGGCCAGTAATAAATTAATGTACGGTAGGATTGGTAGGTATTGAAATGAAGTATCAAATGAAACCGAGAGGTGCACTTCCATAAATTCCAAAATCATTAATTAATATTTTCGTATCAAAGTGTTATTGCATTTTTTAATTACCGGTGTGCCTTTTTAGGTTGGCTGTGAAGCCTACCAAAGTATTTGGAATATTTCAGTATTTTAAACACATTCCGTCGAATTACTTACTGATTTTATTAAATTTTAGATATTTTACAATCTTTTTTGACGCGAATAAAAAGTGAAGGATATTAATGCGTCCTTTTAAGTACAATCCAGAATTTTTGTTTATAAATAAATGTTAATAAGTCTTTACTAAAGTAGATACTACCAAAAATTATGGAATCATTTTACCAAACGACATGCCATATTTTTTATTATTTTTATATTAAATTTTAATGAATAGAAATATTGTGGTGAGATAAATAATAAATCTTGAGTATTTATTTTAATAATAATATTATTTTATCTGTATTATTAAAACGGTACCTGACACTATTGGTGTAAAGTGCAAATAATTGTGATAGACATAATTTAGTTTTATTATTTTAAGCTCAATATTTGACATGTATTTAGTTGTTAGCAATAAACGTATTTTTAGTTATTATTTTGTTTCTTTTTTTGTTCTTATTTTATATTTCAGTTTACGGAATCTTATTACTTGAATCACTCAATAGTAATTAAATACTGATTTTAAAAGCTTTTGACACGCCCCCAAGCTTTTTTTACTGTAAAGTTGGAATCATGACAGTCAAACAAATATCATAGCTCTCCACTCACCATCCTGATGTAGCAGTTTTGAATTGAGGTAAGTGAAGAGCCCTTTAGGCGATGTACTTATTTAATTTTGAGAGTTTTTCTGAAAAGGCGCCATTCTCCTTCGGCGATTGACTGATTTAAAAAATATTTACATCCTTGCTCTAACACTAGATAATATTGGAAAATTGAGTAGCTAGAAAATATAACGATTTATACATAAATAGCTTCTGCCAGCGGCTTCGCTCGCGTAAAACTTAAAATCCCGTTTTTCCCGTTCCCGTGAGAATTTCGGGAAATCCTTATCTCACGCGAGAGTCTTAAGATGAACCTCTCTGCAAAATTTCACAGTTCGCCTTGAGAATATCATCAATTTACACATAGTCGTGGGTCGTGCAATCAGCAGTAAGTTGCAGTCGGCAGCTAGCTTTCAAAACGTACAAACAGGCACATCAAGTTACCACAATCTGTCAAATTTCTGCGATCGATTTTCAACCTTATCACAATAGTAAAAGGATAATGTTCAAATGGTAAAATTTTACAGATTCGTATACGTTGACCTGCTGGCTTCTGAACCTTAAACTGGTGAATAATACATAGGTAAGTCTTAATCCAGATCTAGTGAAGTCTTGACCTGTTCCCGGGACTGTTACCGTGACCTAGAAAGCTAAGTGTGTCGGGAATTAACTGTGCAGGATTACGTAGGTAGCTCTAGGTATTAGGCTAGACGAGAAGGTCGGTAGACGTCAGAGTCAGGGCACGCCCTGTTGGTAAAAAAATAAATTATGTTCCAATATCAATTTTTATCTTGTCAGTGGTGTGTGTTCTAGATATTTTTTATTAACCGTATTCACCATATTCTAGTGGAATTTGACATTTCAGGTAGGTACAATTTATGGCTGACAAGAATTACTGATTTATCAGCAGCTGCCAATTNGGTCAAACCGAATTAACCCTCCGTCGGTCCAAAACTGGTTATTTTATGACCCATTACACAACTTTCCGATGTTACCAATCGGATGGACGTATTCAATAAACTAAATTGTATCGGCTTAGAATTAGCTTGGTTGATTTTTTAGAAGGAATTAATTGATTTAGCCGTAGTTCACACATGCAGGAACCGCGCGTTTTTCTGGCGGTAACCGCGCGGTTATGTCTGAACGATAACTTAATAACTCATACAAATAAGACCCGCGCGATTTCAGAATCGCAATGAAATCGCGCGGTTCCCGCCGTGTCTGAACAAGCCCTAACTGAGAGAAAACACGACCTTAACATTTTTTGACGTAATTCACTTAAAATTCGAACCAATTTTAGCCTTACCATCTCCATTATAACATGTTTTAAAATTAAAATTCTATCTTAAAAATTTTAAAACGATATTTCTATTTAAATTATACAACTTTGGAGGAGAAGTTTCATTCCATCTGCCGGGGAAAACTGTCGGCTGCCGGACATTCAACTTGAAGTCTTGACACCAGTGCATACAGCGAGCGACCAACCTTGACTTATGACAGCCTGGTATAATGTTTCAAGTGGCCTAAATTCATGCATATATTTTGTTTTCATTTTATAGAAGTTTTTTCTCGACAAAAATTTACAGCATGTTCACATGTTCCAGATGGAGTTCTAGATAACTATTTGATAAATCTATCAGCCAGATAGCTATCTAGAACTCTACCCGGAACCTGTGAAACTAGCCGTTAAAATATTTTTTTCGAATATATAATTTTTAGGGTTCCGTACCCAAAGGGTAAAACGGGACCCTATTACTAAGACTTCGTTGTCTGTCTGTCTGTCTCCAGGCTGTATCTCACTAACCGTGATAGCTAGAATGCTGAAATTTTCACAAATGATGTTTATCCGTTGCCGCTATAACAACAAATACTAAAAATTAAAAAAAAAAAAAATATTAAGGCTGTTGATTTATATTAATTAATTGCAAAATTGTATACTAGTAGCGCCATCTATTAGAAACAATGTGCAACTTAAGTAACTCATACTTGACCATTCCTATTGTACCTTTTTCATAGATAATGGTACGTAACCCTTCGTGCGCGAGTCTAACTCGCACTTGGCCGGTTTTTTATAGTATTAAAACCGTATTTTGAATAGTTTTCTTTTACTATAGATTACTAATACAACTTATTTTGTTATTTAGTTGCCCCTTACCATTAATTTCCTTATTAATTGTTATCGAATCTGCTTTCAATGTTAGATAAAATATCTATACCGTTATATCTTTTATTTTTCATTATTTTTATTTGATTTATTTCTTTTTGTTTCAGTTCTCAATGGTCCCTTTAGAGTACAGTTACTGGTCAGTATAGAAACGTAAATACATCATACTTAGCCTTAGCTAAAGAGTTTCCACAGATAGATCAACACAAACGGACAAATTGCACAAAATGCAAACACTGCACTAATGCATAGTTTTAGTTTAGACGATGCACTTCAGGTGCTGAGAGTAAATAAGTATTTGAAGGGTGTGAGACTAATTCGGAGTAAGCATTGGTGTTTTTTAAAAGGTTGAAACTTTTGGCTGTAAACCTAGGCCAGTAATAAATTAATGTACGGTAGGATTGGTAGGTATTGAAATGAAGTATCAAATGAAACCGAGAGGTGCACTTCCATAAATTCCAAAATCATTAATTAATATTTTCGTATCAAAGTGTTATTGCATTTTTTAATTACCGGTGTGCCTTTTTAGGTTGGCTGTGAAGCCTACCAAAGTATTTGGAATATTTCAGTATTTTAAACACATTCCGTCGAATTACTTACTGATTTTATTAAATTTTAGATATTTTACAATCTTTTTTGACGCGAATAAAAAGTGAAGGATATTAATGCGTCCTTTTAAGTACAATCCAGAATTTTTGTTTATAAATAAATGTTAATAAGTCTTTACTAAAGTAGATACTACCAAAAATTATGGAATCATTTTACCAAACGACATGCCATATTTTTTATTATTTTTATATTAAATTTTAATGAATAGAAATATTGTGGTGAGATAAATAATAAATCTTGAGTATTTATTTTAATAATAATATTATTTTATCTGTATTATTAAAACGGTACCTGACACTATTGGTGTAAAGTGCAAATAATTGTGATAGACATAATTTAGTTTTATTATTTTAAGCTCAATATTTGACATGTATTTAGTTGTTAGCAATAAACGTATTTTTAGTTATTATTTTGTTTCTTTTTTTGTTCTTATTTTATATTTCAGTTTACGGAATCTTATTACTTGAATCACTCAATAGTAATTAAATACTGATTTTAAAAGCTTTTGACACGCCCCCAAGCTTTTTTTACTGTAAAGTTGGAATCATGACAGTCAAACAAATATCATAGCTCTCCACTCACCATCCTGATGTAGCAGTTTTGAATTGAGGTAAGTGAAGAGCCCTTTAGGCGATGTACTTATTTAATTTTGAGAGTTTTTCTGAAAAGGCGCCATTCTCCTTCGGCGATTGACTGATTTAAAAAATATTTACATCCTTGCTCTAACACTAGATAATATTGGAAAATTGAGTAGCTAGAAAATATAACGATTTATACATAAATAGCTTCTGCCAGCGGCTTCGCTCGCGTAAAACTTAAAATCCCGTTTTTCCCGTTCCCGTGAGAATTTCGGGAAATCCTTATCTCACGCGAGAGTCTTAAGATGAACCTCTCTGCAAAATTTCACAGTTCGCCTTGAGAATATCATCAATTTACACATAGTCGTGGGTCGTGCAATCAGCAGTAAGTTGCAGTCGGCAGCTAGCTTTCAAAACGTACAAACAGGCACATCAAGTTACCACAATCTGTCAAATTTCTGCGATCGATTTTCAACCTTATCACAATAGTAAAAGGATAATGTTCAAATGGTAAAATTTTACAGATTCGTATACGTTGACCTGCTGGCTTCTGAACCTTAAACTGGTGAATAATACATAGGTAAGTCTTAATCCAGATCTAGTGAAGTCTTGACCTGTTCCCGGGACTGTTACCGTGACCTAGAAAGCTAAGTGTGTCGGGAATTAACTGTGCAGGATTACGTAGGTAGCTCTAGGTATTAGGCTAGACGAGAAGGTCGGTAGACGTCAGAGTCAGGGCACGCCCTGTTGGTAAAAAAATAAATTATGTTCCAATATCAATTTTTATCTTGTCAGTGGTGTGTGTTCTAGATATTTTTTATTAACCGTATTCACCATATTCTAGTGGAATTTGACATTTCAGGTAGGTACAATTTATGGCTGACAAGAATTACTGATTTATCAGCAGCTGCCAATTAATAAAAAACTTTTTACTAAAAAACAAAACCGACTTCACAAAAAAACACTGAAAGGGATAAAATAAAACTTTTCACATGGCTCTAGAAGTCTGTGTCTGCAGGTCTGTTGACTGTGTTTATTTTGCCACCGACTTCTAGAGCCATGTGAAAAGTTTTATTTTATCCCTTTCAGTGTTTTTTTGTGAAGTCGGTTTTGTTTTTCAGTGCAAATTGCGATGCTCTGACAACTAAGTATGCTAAGATTATTTCTCTTGAATACAGCTTGGGAAGAGAAGTTGGTTATGTAACTAAGTTATATCTTTGTATAAGCTATAGGTATTTGAAGAAAGGCGTTGAATTCCATCCATCATTGTCACACCTTTTTTGACCTAGGTACGTTAGAAGTGTTACACAATATAATACTTTGGGCAGTTTCAAAGATTCCTAGAAAAAAGAGTTCTAGATAGGTTCTAGATACATACAATACCTATGTAATGCTGTAGAAAAGTAGTCAACAGTAAAATAATTTCTACAGCATTATTTGTCACATGGCTATCCAGAACTATATCTCGAACCTCAGAAAATGGCCTCAGGCTTTACACAGTTCCATTTATTGTTTACCTAGCAGACTTGTGTATAATGCTGACTAATATAATCAATAGAAAATGGTTTGAGTCCCTTACGTAATCTGCGAACATAAGCCCTTAGGCACAGTCATATGTTTCTCCAAATAACCGTCATATAACCAAAGAACCAAGAATTATTTACGAGAAAATTCTACGTTATTTGTGTTTTTCCTTCCCAAGGATGAACAAAATTGAGGGTAATTTATCATTTTGTGCCACGTTTTCCTTTTACATCTATATTCGGTGAATAGAACATTTTTTGCTGAATTTTCCCGATTGGTATTCAATAAGTTCTGAAAGGAAGGTAGTTTATTACGAAATGTTGACTTTCAATTCACGAACTACCCTCAAATAAGGACTGTTTTTACTGTGTTGTGGCTATCAAAGGAACTTTTTTTGTTTGTGTGCAGATTGCTTGATAAAAGCAAGGATTCGTACCCCAGCAAAATTAAAAACATTTCTCTTGGAGCATTTCTACCTAAAATGTTTTTGTTTGCCAGAAAATAAATTAAAAAAACCAACCTAATAATGTCACTTTAAGAGACAACAACTCTATCGCGATGTTTTTATTCAAAAGCAAAGGAACCACGCAAACATTTGGTTAGCCGCAACAGTGTCCGAGGTCCCACGGTGTGCGCCAACATACCTTTGCGGCGGCGCGGGACGTGTGGCGCGGCGGGGAGGGGGGCGCCACCCAGTCTCGCCCGGCTCGTATTCGCCAGTTGCGCCGCAGCGTTTGCCGCGCGCACACGTCTGCATAGCGCCCGCGTTTCGTGAACACTTCGCCCACACATGACCTAGACACCGGTTTATCGTGAGTGGTCTACGGTTATATAATTACTGAATATTGTCGATGTTAAATGCCTACTTATGTATCAGATGTTCTGTCATGATATTAGATGAGATGTACTGCGCGTTTACCTGCATCGATTGGCTGTCACCGGATTGCATTCAATGTCAGATCATAATTTAGTATCCCATTTTTGTTTATTCGGTCTACTGCATAAAAGTTAAGGATTATTTTATGCAGAACTTATGAAGTACTTATCTATACCTGCCTAAATATTCTTTTGAGCTTGCAAACTTGTTTCTGCTTTGCCTAAAGGTACATGCACTTCTGTAGATTTGTAGTTTTCAGCGCATATTGGTAGCGTGGTCTGCGGTTCTATTTTAGCATTAATAGAATTACAATAAGTCAGATAATCATGCCAGTTGCTACCATAGATGGATGGATTAACTACCATTTTGGACATCCAAAACTCGAACACTATCACGTAGAAATCATTAATCACGATGATCATCATTAAGACTTTGAAAAACAACACAATACTGTAAAAAACACACGTTATTTTTCAAAATATAAATTCTATCTATCTAACTTTAGATATAAAATAAAGGTTGACTAACTCTAGCACTAACGAGCCAAGCTTTACTGAATCCAGTATTGATTACATTGTCTGGCTCGACAGATGTGCACTTAAACGCGTGCATTCAATCAGCCTGTGTTGCTAATGGGTTTGCACAGACTTGTCATTAGTTGATTGATGTTATTGTTCAACTATTCTTTCTCTTCTTTTATAGTTTTATTTAATGTCTAGTAAGAGTTGGACTTTATTATGACCAAAGATGTCTAAAAAGTAGGTTCAGCCTTTATATTTCTTTCTGTGATTATTATTCTTGAGTACTAATTCAGGTTTATCTGTATTGCGGTTTCAAATTCAAACAATAGTAATTGTATTGGTATAAGACATGTGGTAATTTAAAACAAGAGAGAGAGAGAAAGTAGGTAGGTTTTCATAATAATGCTGGGTCTGGATTGAGGTTCGGGCCGAATTCTAAAGCTTTATTTAAGAAAACCGCAGTTAATGCGGGTCGTTCCCATTAAAGGATCCTTCAAAACCTTTTTTCTTTTGAGTTTGTCCCAAATTGTATAACGGTTAAGTCCTGTTTTGGCAATTCGTTTTCTCTTATTCAGCTTTTCATGAGTTACTAATGACTAACATGATAAAACTGTTATGCTTCACTATGAACAAAGGGTTTAATCGTCGTCAGTTAAATCCTAATACAAAAATTTACTGATTCGAAATATTTTCCAAATGACGACATACATTCTGCCATATACCTAACGCCCCCACATCGAACACGTTTCTTTCATTAATCCCGAAATTCATATCGACGTCGGCTTAACGCCCATAGGTACAATACATGATGTCATTCGAAACAAAATCGATTTCCGACAATCGATTCCATTACCGATTCTCATCATAAAGAGGTGGGGGGGATTGCCGAGATTATATCGTCATTTTATGAAGTGTTTATAACGGTCTGATGGGGAAGCTTGAGGCTTTGATTTTTATAGTCTATGTTTTATGTGAAGTAACCTAAAGGAGGTACTTACTTATGAAGATAGAAAATCGCTGAAAGATCCTGTAGGCATTTTCCCACATTATTTAAAGAGGAAAATTGCAATGAGCAGGATTAGCCTTCGAATACTCAGAAGTAGGTACCTACCTTTACGATCTTGGGCTAGATTTTTTGGTTCTCA
Source organism: Heliothis virescens (assembly GCA_002382865.2). Lineage (NCBI taxonomy): Eukaryota > Metazoa > Arthropoda > Insecta > Lepidoptera > Noctuidae > Heliothis > Heliothis virescens. Next base: position 2,330,056 of record NWSH02000517.1, read on the forward strand.
GGTATGAATGTTGAGGATAGCCATTTTCTTAATCCAAATTTTCTTTTTGCATAGGGTAAAAGCCGGATAGTTGCGCCACTTTTCGAAAAAGCTATATTATAAAGAAATATGTACCTAATGAGAATAATGCAACTTGTATATCAAAACATAGGTCTTCGAACTATCATAGTAGCCTATTTTTTTGAACATAATTACTAAAGATTTTGAGTAAATTATGTTTTATTCAACCTCTCAAAAGAAGGATAGTTGCCTACTCTAACGGATAGTTGCCTAACGTAAATAATACTTCAGAGGATATTTGCCTCGTGCGGGGATAGACGCCTCAATCTATTTTTTTTTATTAAAAACAAATTCATATTAATATATGTAATTAGTCTTTATTATTAAATGTCATTTTTATTAAGTACTAATTAACATTACACGTATTTTTTGCTATAAAACTATAGAAAGTAACAAAAATAGCCCCTAAATTGGTTATATCACAAATTAGTAAAATATTATTCATATTTATCTTTAAAATATAGAACAATATGGCGATCAACTTTGGCATTAACATTAATTATGTAATTCTCAAAACATATTGACAGCACTTGAGTGCGATGAATGCCATCTAGAATCAATAAATACACAAAAATATTTATTTTATTCAAGTTAAGTTATAGCCACAATGATTAAAAAAAAAAACAAAAAGAAAAGGTCTACCTTTGCTAGTGAAAGAATTTATAGTAGTCAGTCGCTTTGGGGCAACTATCCGCACAAACTTCTAGGGCGACTATCCTTTTTGATACGGATACTTGCCCTTCTTATTTGCAAAGTAAATAAAGAATATTTTGCAATGAAACATAACAAACAGTATAATTTAAAGCCGAATGCACGCAAATAAACAAAAAGTAAACAAAAACCACAATTAGTAAAAAAGATATTCAATACAAATGGCTTACCGATATAGTTTCGACGCCTATCGAAGTTTCACCGCGCACGATTTTTGCTCACACGGATAAAACGCGTGGGTGTATACTGACGATTGACGTAGCCCTGAGGTCGGCAGGAGGGGTACTTACAATTATAGTAAAGAGTTAGTGCCACTAACGTGCGTAACATAGTGTATTCAAAACTGTGGCAAGTATCCCACTGGCGCGACTATCCGGCTTTTACCCTAGGTCCTGAATGGGTCAATGATCGGCAATTATAAATTTCTTAGTAGAAACCTATTTATTTCATACTAAGAATCAATAAGCGATTCTATACTGCAGTGTCCAGGAAATGAAAATGCTTGCACCTTACCAAGAATAGTAGATTTATTTATAAAACGGAAAACCACACAAATCACCGCACGGTTTCCAGAAACCTAGTTCTAGTAAATAAAGTATAATTCTGGCTACCCTGTTATACGAAGTTAAAGAATAATTAAATTATAACCATTGATATTAATCATAAGCCAGTTTAAACTTTGAGATATCAAAAGTACAGCTTCCAGCAACTAAGCAGGCAAATAAATTGATTGCTTTGAACCGGATTAATTAGATCTAAGTAAATCCCACGGAAGGAAGCCGTGAAAATACTAATAGATATATAGGTAAAACCCCTAACGAAGTAGCCCCGAATCGGTATCGCGTTAATAAATCAAAGCTCGGCTGTCCTTTGGGAAACATTAGAACGTTGAAATTCGGAGACAGTTCCGTATTAATCAAGGGAGGTAGAAGACATCGGAATTATACCTTTACGGTAGGTATTTTTAAATCCTTGGGGGAAAAAGGAACGTAAGTAAACCTTAGCATTCACAGCATTTTGCCAACTTAAGCTATAATTCATCATCATCATCATTTTCAGTCTTTTTATTACCTCACTGCTGGGATGAGGCCTCCTCTACATAGATAACTACTACTTCATGGGGGTCATTATAGTGGAAAGTATTTACAAGGGATTAGTCTTGACAAGGGATCTTGAACTGGATAACCTGATTGCCATTTAAACCATAACATTTATTTCCTTACAAGAGCTATATCAAAGGTCTTATAATGAGCGGGTCTAATAGTATCACCAAGATAAGGTCCTAAAAACTAATCGACTATCAGGGTTACAATTTTAAACTCTGGGCGACTATACTACGTGAAAAACCTCTTAAGACTTGCAAATTGATCTCCATTCTTTTCATGTTTCAAGGTTGCGGAAAGAAGGTATCTATACTAATATTATAAAGCTGAAGAGTTTGTTTGATTGTTTGTTTGTTTGTTTGTTTGTTTGTTTGGACGCGCTAATCTCAGGAACTACTGGTCCGATTTGAAAAATTCTTTCAGTGTTAGATAGCCCATTTATCGAGGAAGGCTTTAGGCTATATAACATCACGCTGCAACTATTAGGAGCGAAGGAATAATGGAAAATGTGGAAAAAACGGGAAAGATTATTCATCCTTGAGGGCTTTCGTTGCGTGCGCTGCGAAAACGGTTCAAGATACCAAAAATATATGTACGAAAGAATTATTCCTCTTGAAATGAGCTAAAAAAATGTTCGCGACAGTATATGTCTATCTTTTAAGATTAACTCTCTAGAACCGTTTTTATGGTAATCTTTGGTGGAAATGAATGCATTATTTGTTAAGAGTTGTATCAACGTAATAATATTAATCTTTATCCAAATAAATAATAAATATTGTTGTTGATTAAGAGTATTTAATCTATACTAATATTATAAAGCTGAAGAGTTTGTTTGTTTGTTTGTTTGTTTGTTTGTTTGTTTGTTTGAACGCGCTAATCTCAGGAACTACTGGTCCGATTTGAAAAATTCTTTCAGTGTTAGATAGCCTATTTATCGAGGAAGGCTTTAGGCTATATAACATCACGCTGCAACAATTAGGAGCGAAGAAATAAAGGAAAATGTGGAAAAAACTGGAAAAAATATTCATCCTTTAGGGCTTTCGTTGCGTGCGCTGCAAAAACGGTTCAAGATACCAAAAATATATGTACGAAAAAATTATTCCTCTTGAAATGAGCTAAAAAAATGTCCGCGACAGTATATGTCTATCTTATAAGATTAACTCTCTAGAACCGTTTTTATGGTAATCTTTGGTGGAAATGAATGCATTATTTGTTAAGAGTTGTATCAACGTAATAATATCACAGGCCTGCAATGGTTTTCCTCTTTGAAATCTGAGTAACGTTTTTTATAGTTTCTGATGTGCTGATTACGAGAAAAATAATAAAAAAAATCCATCACGTCAGGATTTTTTGATATGGAATATTTAAGATTTTGCTTTATAATGTTTGAGCGGGCCATGTGATATTATTACCGTTGATATCAAAACATCTTAAAATAATGGCATTCATTCTCACCAAGATTTACCATAAAAAACGGTTCTAGAGAGTTAATCTTATAAGATAGACATATACTGTCGCGGAACATTTTTTAGCTCTATTTCAAGAGGAATATATTTTTCGTACATATAATTTTTAAAGGTTTATCTTTGAACCGTTTTTGCAGCGCACGAACGAAAGCACCTAAATATGAATGAAGTATTTTCCAGTTTTTTCCACACATTTCCACTTTATTATCTTCGCGTCTATATTGAATTGGCACTCGGTGATGTTATATAGCCTAAAGCCGTTCCCGAAAAGGCTATCTAACACTGAAAGAATTTTTCATAATTCGGAACCAAGTAGTTTCCTGAATTAGCGCGTCATACCAAACAAAAAAAAACACAAACAAACAAAACAATCAAACAACTCTTCAGCTTTATAATATTAGTACTAAGATACCTTCTTTCGCAACCTGAACATGAAAAGAATGGAGATCAATTGCAAGTCTTAAAAGGTTTTCACGGTATATATGTTCGCACCAGAGATTTAAAATTGTAACCTCTTGATACGATCTTCGTTTTTAGACCTTATCTTGGTGATACTATTGACCCGCTCAGTATACAGAACCTTGATATAGACTCTTGTAAGGAAATAAAGTTATGGTTTAAATGGCAATCAGGTTATCCAGTTCAAGATCCCTTTAGATCAAGTACTAATCCCTTGTAAATACTTTCCACTATAAATGACCCCCATGATAGTAGTCAGTTATCCTATGTAGAGGATGGCCTCATCCCAGCAGTGAGAACTAAAAAAAGACTGAAAATGATGATGATGATGGAATTATAGCTTTAAGTGCAAATGCTGTGAATGCTAAGGTTTTACTTACTCCTGTTTTCCCCCATAGATTTAAAAAATACCTACCGTAAAGTTATTATATTCCGATGACTAGTCTACTATCCCTTGATTAATACGAAACTGTCTCCGAATTTCAACGTTCTAAATGTTTCACCAAAGAGACAGCCGAGCTTCAAGGGTAATTTTATTTATACGCCGAATAACCGATTCGGGCTACTTGTTAGGATTTTACCTATATATCTATAGTATTTTTCACAGCGTTCTTCCTTCCGTGGAAGTTACTATAATCTAATTAATCCGAGCTTCAAAAAGCAATCAATTTTTTTGCCATGCTTAGGTTGCTGGAAGCTGTACTTTTGATATCTAAAGTTATAACTGCTTATGATTATCATCATGGTTGAATTTAATTATTTCTTTAACTTGTATAACAGGTACCAGATAATACTTTATTACTAAGATACTAGGTTTCTGGAAACGTGCGGGATTTGAGTGTGGTTATTCCGTTTTAAAATAAATCTACTTACATTTTGGTAAGGCAAGCATTTTTCTTTTCCTGGACACTGCAGATAATGAATCGCTTATTTATTCTTAGTATGAAATAATAGTGGTTCTACTAAGAAATTTATAATTGCCGATCATAACCCATTCAGGACTAGGGTAAAAAGCGGATAGTCGCGCACAGTGGGATACTTGCCACAGTTTTGAATACACTATGTTACGCACGTTAGTGGCATAACTCTTTACTATAATTGGTAAGTACCCTCCTGCCGGACCTCAGGGCTACGTTCCAATTCGTCCAGTATACGCCCCGTGCCGTTTTATCCGTGGAAAAGAAAATCGTGCGCGGTGAATCGATAGGCGTCAAACTATATGCAGTAAGCCATGTATGAATATCTTTTTTACTAATTGTGTTTTTGTTTTGACTTTTTTGTTTATTTGCGTTGCATTCGCTTAATTAATACTGTATTGTTATGTTTCATTTGCAAAATATCATTATATTACTTTGCAAATAACGCAGGAAGCCAGTATCAACGTAATCAAAACGAATAGTCCCCGAGGTTTTGCGGATAGTTTGCCCCAAACGAATGAACTTAGATCTAAAATTCTTTCACAGAAGTGGTAACCTTCTGAATCTATTTGGTTTTTTTACTTTTAATCATTGGTGGCTATAACTTAACTTGAATAAAATAAATATTTTGTGTATTTATTGAAGTCTAAATGGCATTCATCGCACTCAATTTGCTGTCAATATGAGTTTTGAAGAATACATAATTAGATGTAAGGCCAAAGTTGATCGCCTACTTTTCTATATTTATAAAGATAAAATTGAATAATATTTATACTAATTTGTGTATATAACCAAATTAAGGTGGCTATTTTGTTACTTTCTATATTTTATAAGCAAAAACATACGTTAATGTAATAGTACTTAATAAAATGACATTATATAATAAAAAGACTATCATATATTAATATCGAATTTGTTATTAATTTAAAAAAAAAATAGATTGAGGCGTCTATCCCGCAGCGAGGCAAATACGCTCTGAAGTATTAATTTACGTAAGCAACATCCGTAGAGTAAGGCAATATCCTCTTTTGAGAGGTTGAATAAAACTATATTTACTCAAAATCTTTTAGTAATTAATGTTCAATAAAATAGGTCAACTATGAATAGTTCGAAAGCCTATGTTTTAGATATACAAGAGTTGCATTATTTTCGCATATGGTACATATTTCTTTATAATATATAAGCTTTTTCCGAAAAGTCGAGCAACTATCCGACTATTTACCCTATGCAAAAAGAAAAAATATTGGATTAAGAAAATGGCTATCCTCAACACTTCATAACTGAGACCAAAAAATCTAGCCCAAGTCCGTAAAGGTAGGTACCTACTTCTGAGTATAATCGAAGGCTAATCCTGCCCTTGCAATTTTCTCTTTAAATAATTGGGAAATGCCTACGGAGGATTCTTTCAGCGATTTTCTATTCATAAGTAAGAGTACCTCCTTAGAGTAACTCCCATAAAACATAGAACTATAAAATATCAAAGCTCAGCCTCCCATCAGACCGTTATAAACACTTCATAAAATGACATATATCTCGGCATCCCCCCACTCATATTATGATAGAAAGAATCGGTAATTGGAATACGATTGTCGAGATAATCGATTTTGTTTCGAATGACATCAGTATTGTACCTATGGGCGTAAGCTCACGTCGACTATGAATTTCGGGATCTAATGAAAGAACGTGTTCATGTGGGCGTAGGAGTAAAATTGGGCAGAAATGTATGTGTCATTATTGGAAATATTGAATTCGTATAATTCTTTGAGTATTAGGATTTAACTGACGAGATTAATACCTTTGTTCATAGTTGAAGCATAACAGTTTTTATCATGTAGTCATTAGTAATCATGATAAAGCTGAATAATGAGAAACGAAATTGCTCATTTAAACAGACTAAACACGTATATAACAATTGGGACAAACTCAAAAGAAAAAAGGTTTTGAAGATCCTTTAATGGAACGGACCCGCATTAATGCGTTTTCTTAAATATAAGCTTTAGAATTCGCGCCCGAACCTCAATCGACCCAAGCATTATTATCAAAACCAACCTACTTTTCTCTCTCCTCTTGATTTTAAATTACCCACATGTCTTATACAATACAAATTACTATGTTTAGAATTTTGAACGCAATACAGATAAACACTGAATTAGTACTCAAGATATAAAATCACAGAAAGAAAATATAAGGCTGAACCACTTTTTTAGACAATCTTTGTCATAATAAGAGTCAACTAAACTTACTAGACATTAAATAAAACATAAAAAGAAGAGAAAAATAGTTGAACAATACATCATTTCAACTAAATGACAAGTCTAGGAAACCCATTGCAACACAGTGCTGAATTGAATGCACAGCGTTTAAGTGCATCATAATGTCCGGCCAGACAATGTATCAATACTGGATTCAGTAAAGCTTGTCGTTTAGGCTAGAGTAGTCAACCTTTATTTTATATATCTAAAGTTGATAGATAGAATTTATAATTTTGAAAAATAACGTGCTGTATTTTTACAGTATGTGTGTTTTTTACAAAGTTTCTTAATGAACGATCACATGTGATAATAGATTTCTATTCGAGATATGATTCGAAGTTTTGGATGTCAAATGGTATTAATCCTAACAAACATATGGTAGCAACTGTCAATGATTATACTGACTTTTTTAATATCTATAATGCTTAAAAAAGAACCGTACAGACCACATGCACAAATAAAAATTTTTTCTGCGCCTGAAAACTACAAATCTTAATTCAGAAAGTGCAAAAACAAAATAAAATAAAAATTTAATAATTATAAAAATAAAATTATAATTATATAAAATATTATAAAATTACATCAAGATAAAATATATAATATCCCACCCTCAAAAATTAAAATAAAAAATAGTAAAAAAAAAAAATAAAGCAATAAGTAAATTTTGAGAAAAACTTAAAAAAGAAGAAAATTAAGAAAAATGATTAAAAAGAAATTAAAATGAAAAAATAAAAATTAGTTACAAAATTTAATATGTCAAAAGAATAGTATAAAAAAAAATAAAAAACTAGAAAAAATACATTATACAAATACAAAAAATAAACTTAAATATGAAAAAAAATAATATTTAGTTTTACAATCCGTTCAGTCTTAAAATATGTAAATAAAACCTTACAAGTTATAATTAATAGTATTTTATTTATTTGTTGTTTAAAACAAAAACGTGTACTCTATAACTATTGTATGACAGTTCTTGAAACCTTTTGCGGACCATGCAATCAATGCTACTTTAATCATACGAGACTTCAATTCTTTATTCTTTACAGTCAAAGGATCTAGTTTATAGAAGTATCCAATTGCTAGGACACCATTGATCCGCTATCGTCTAGTAAAATTTCAAGCGTATATCACTCTTTCAGCAATCGAATCATGTCACTTATACCCTTCATTTTCTGATATTAAATTGTTGAACTGTAAAGAAAATCTCGATAGAATTCAGAAAATCATAATTTACAAGACAGTAATCCCTTTACTAGTAAATAAAACAATTAAGTAGTTTTAATATTTGAGAGCTAAGTATAGAGTATGTTATCATCTTACTTTTTAATGGCTCGCAGATTGACTATAAAATCGCATAATAGAATACACTATTATTCAGCCAACCGAAAATATATACAACTTTGGTACATTGCAACAATTTCATATCTATACAACAAAAATGTACAAATAAATAAATACAAACCCTAATAAACTAACTAGATTTGTGGTGAAACTTTGGCGATGTTAAGCACCATACACTA
>NWSH02000517.1:2354225-2395668 GCA_002382865.2 Heliothis virescens
AGGGTTCATTTATGCTAGACCGTGCCGGGCCCGAGCCGGGCACGAGCCGTGTCCGAGCCTCGTCCGTGCGACATGTTTATATTACAACGAGCGTGCGCCGAGTCCGCGGTGACTCGATACGGACTAGTGTTGTGTAGTGATTTTTCATTAAGTTAACATATCTAAGTATTAATAATGGATTTTTCGCAATTGGAGATGGCAGCTATTGCCATTGCCATTGATGACGAGCAATCAAAACCAAAAAGAAATAAAAGAAAATGGGGCGTGCACCCTATTTGGAGAATGCGCCGTCATGACGGAGATTTTTTTACTCTATGTAGAGATTTATTAGATGATGAACAAAAATTCTTTGAATATTTTAGAATGTCTAAAGATAACTTTCATATCTTACTACATAAGTTAACGCCTGCCCTTAACAGACAGCAGACAAGATTTCAGTCACCAATAACATATCATAGAGTACTGGGTACTTCCTAACGCACTCTATTAATTTTTCATCGTCCATGATAATAAATAGACGTGGTTCCTCCCTAAAATTTCGTCGGTGACTGCTCGGTCCCGCCACGGAAGAGTGTTTATGTTACAACGAGTCGCGACCGTGCGCGGGGCGGGACCGTGCGTCGTCCGGGCTCGGTCGGGGCACGGACGCCGCACGGTGTAGCATAAACACAAATAAACAGCTCCATACAAAATGTTCGTGGAGTTTTGAATCCGAGCCTCGTCCGAGCCCGGCACGGTGTAGCATAAATGAACCCTTAGTAAGAGGTTTTATTATATGCAAAGGGTAATCTAATTTTACGTAAGTGAACGGTACACAATATTATTCTTGCATACAAAAATCCACATTATATCTATCAACTAGAAGACACATTCAATACCAAATATTTTCAGTACCACAACAAAAGTTACAAAAATAAATAATAATAATATTTACCTATTTCAATCATAAATATTTTTCTCTATTTTGTACCATCGTCCATCATACTAGAATTTATATCTATTCATTTTCAACCGTTGGCACTTTGCTAATGGCTTACACAGGTGCTAGTAAAAAACCTTTTAGTTAAGTAGTAACAACTTCGCACAAACATTTAAGTTTATTTATACTAAGACTCTTTAACTCAAAAGGTTATATGAAACATTAACATAAAAAAGATAGTAAACTGGTAATGGCAGGCAAATAAAATTAATTGAAAAGAAGACTATAAAGTAGGTAATAAAACTAAAAAAAAATCTTTTTTATGTGTACCTAAAACAAATTACCTAATACTCATAAAATTACTGAAATTACCTTAAGTAACTCGTAACTCATTAAAATGCAAAAGACACTGTTTTTCAAAAGGCTCGTACAATTGGTGGGTCCCGGCTGTCATTTGAATATCTTTAACAGTCGTTACCGGTAGACAGAAGCCAGAAAGTCTGACGGCCAGTCTTACCGAGTGGTATCGGGTTTCTAGTCAACTGGGCTTGTGAAGGTCAGATAGGTAACACTGGTCTTCAGCTGTACCCGGTCAGAATGGAAGCCGACCCCAAAATAGTTGGAAAAGGATTGACAAATAAATGGATGACTTTCAGTAAACACTAGGTATATAATTTCTTCACCATTTTCCCAAATTTCCTTTTATCTCTCTCTGCCATACTAATTTGGACTCTAAAGGTCAAAGTTCAGAGCTCCTTCTTGATTGCTCTGAACAAACCCTCAATCAATACTCGAGGCTGTACTTGAGACAACTAATTTACCCTTAGCAGTCGTTCAAGCGTCAAATTGCTCTTCTGTGTGAACATTTGAACAATCACTCATTGAACTCTATATTAAGGTAGACAGAAAATTAGCTAATGGCAATATTATTCTGCATACTTCTAATTATTTTTAAGAATATTTTGTCTCGTTAAAATGTATATTTTCGTATTTATATTTTTTATGTGGCTTCATTTACGTGCATTTTATGTGTTCGAGACATAAAATAGATAGCATTGTCAGCTTAGTACTAGTACCTACTAGAGTTCTATATTTTATCTTTATAGAAATTACCTTTCTTGACGCAAACTGGCAAATATGATTTTGATTATAATATTAAGGTATAGAATGATACTCTACCAAAACATATCTTACTTCACCTGTCACTATCCTAAAAACCAAATAAAATAATTCAACCATCAATCATCTCTATATCCACACTCTATCCACTATATCCCTAAATCCACACACACGGTATTCGCACTACTATATAAATAAGAACCCACTTCAGTTATTAAGGACGTTTGACACTTCACGCGTCATTTCGCTCGGATACTGCTTAGGGGGGCGTTATATGTCTTCATACACGTGTCGCCCGACCCTAATGCGGCCGTAGCTAAGGTGCCTCGTACATTGAACAACTATTGCTGGCATTATTAACTGGCATCTTGCAATTAGCTTTTTCCATATGTGGGATTGTGCACACATAGCAATTTAACCATATAAAAACCATTTTAAAGTTTATAGTAGCCTCAACTGAAGTTTCTCAGTGTACAAAGCGCCTAAGGGTTTAATGCCCTGTGCGCATACGAACTGGGCTTGGTCCTTTCACCTTTACTTGCACTTTTATCTTTTTGCTTAGCGACGATATTTTGTTGGGTTTGCTTAACTTCATTGGCAAACAATGCTGAAACTGTTATTTGGGAAATATAAAGGTGCAAAAACAGATCTGCGAAGAGTCTATTTAAGCGTTGCTTAGTGAGCAAATGTATTTAATTCCATGCAAGTTTGAGAGGTAATTCTCAAGATTATTGGGTAACTGTTTGAATACTGAGGTATACTGCTAACTTGCTTGTTATACATTTAGAAACTAGTAAATGTGACTCGGTATATCATTATGAATATTTTTGAGGCAAAATTCTGCCAATCGGTTGCGGTGCATTTGGTACTAGTTTGATTGTTTTATGGTGCAGTTGACAGTTGTTATACAAATAAGTCAATCTTTCCTTAAAACTGACAGCTGTCAACTGCACAAATTACCAAATATAATGCACCGCATGCACCGCAGGCCTTAGTAAATACATCTTAAATCATTATACCATTTCAACTAAACATTTGAAGTCAGTAACAGTCAGATGTGTTTAATTAATAAAGTCCTCTCTTATAAAATGGCGCATAAAGTAAAAACAAGTTATTAAATTCAAGATAAACAGTGACGAATGAAAAACCTTATTTTCTTCATAATTAAAATATGGCGGACAAAACATGCTAGCGGCAGCCTCTAGACAAGTTAAATGAAGGCGAATGAACCAGATTTTTTCTTTTTAAAAGAAAATTCTATTTTTTTTCAGTCAAGTGGTTAATTCGAAGGTTTCCTTAGGAATTAATTTCTGGAGCAAACAATAAGTTTGGGAAATTGGATTGGAAGGGCAAGCCTCGTAAGCTTGAAGTGTATTTCAATAAAAATAAATGGGAGTTCGGTGAAGAAAGAACCATTTATTTTTATGCCGTACTTCCCGCGGTTTCACCCGTGTATATTTCAACGTGGTCGACCGGGTTTAAGGTACACATAACTATTATGTAATTTGATACTAAGTACGATAATTTGATAAGGATAAGTATGTCTTTGGGTTCCATAACATTTACAGCCAGATTCACAGGTTCCAGATAAAGTTCTGAACAGCTATCTGACAGATAGTTCCATAGAAATGTTTTTTATTTTGATTACTTTTTTTTATATATATATCGCTATATCTAGAACTCCATCTGGAACATGTGAAACTAGCCATTAATATTAAATAATTAATTGTGTATCTTGCCAATAAAATATCTAATAACACTTATACTAATGCCTCTTAAAGGAAAGAAAGCTAAAACTAATCGCTCAAAAGTTATAATTGAAAAACTTCTAGCTGACATTTAAAAGGCTGGTTCGAAAATATTGACTTTGCGCCAACTTAAACCAAGCTGTAACTAATGTCTACGATAAACTTTACAATTCCTAGGATTTCTAGGAAACCAGTGATAAATGATACGTATCGGAGAACTTCTAACGTCCGTTCCCAATAACCTATCTATCTCTGGATTTGCTTACTAGAGATAAAATTTTGACATTAACCCCATACAAGTAATGTCAAATTCCTATCTCTGGTAAGCAAATCCAGAGATAGATAGGTTATTGAGAACGGCCGTAAAAGAATTTTGTTACCTAATAGTTAAAAGGTTTTTGCAAATCTAGATTGCAGGTGGTCGATAAATGATGCATATATTATGCGACGCTTGGGACCTTTCGGATATGTTTTGGCGATAATATGTAAAGGTCAGAGTTATACTGCATAGCTATTTATTACGTTGATACGTATCTAATTTTGTAGTTACTGTGTTGAATTCGCTGTTGAGTTAGCAATACATTTCCCAGAGCTTACAAGTAAATTAATCCGTTTTTTAGTATACGCTTTGAAGTTAAATAAAAGCACACTAATATTCGCAACTTTATTATATTTATTATATTGTCTTATACATCATCACATCATCATTTAAAATTCCACTGCTGGGCACGGGCCTCCTCTCATACCAAGAAGGATTGAGCGTTAATCATCACACTTGCTCAGCGCTGGTTGGTGATTTCAGACTTTAAAGTTCAGGTTTCCTCGAGAAGTTTTCCTTCGCCGTTTTCCTTCATACAGCTTATAGGGGCGTACATGAGAGTAACACACAGGCTACTTTTTATTTGGGTGTAGGAAATAGTTTCCTCAGTAATTAATTACTTCCTTCACAAATTTGATAGTCTAAAAAAAATATCAATGACAAAATGTACAGACAACATTAAGTTATCATAATCTGTCAAATTTCTGCAATCGATTTTTATCACAATTGAGGTAGGGTAAAATTTGACAGATTCGTTTACGTTGATCTGCTGTCGTCTGTAGGTACACTGACTGTACTTAAACTCGAAATAAACGAAACAAGATTTTATGAGGCATACCAAGTACCAATCTGGCACTCGCTAAGCCTCTCAACCTCGCCGCTAATAAAACCGCCTCGGGATAACTCGATTAGAAGATTATCTGACGGCACGTAATATACCGGAAAACTTTATCAATAATCCGTTCTTTCGAAAATATTTTGTCTCTGAAAGTTTTCTTTTGACACAATCCTTGCATGTTATGGTCTACCTAGCCTCTTCTCAATTATTTTGGGGTGAGCTTCTAGTGTTACCAAATGCAGCGGAGTACCAATGTTTAACATGCAGCGACTGCTTATTCCATTGAATATAGGTGCAAAGGTTTGTTTCATGGTAAAATGTCTGAACTGATTAATATGAAAATTGGTATGTAGGTAATGGTACTCTGGAGGCAGTTATTAGCTGGATTTTTTTACTAGTAGCACCCAATCTTGTAGAATGAGGATTGCAACACCGTGGTTAAAACTTCAACTTCACTTGTTTTGAATAATATATTACTGACAAACTTAGATAAAATACAGACTGAATACTTAAAACTTAATATAAACGTCTTTACGTCTTTCGCTCTTTCTTTTTCAACCGCCATCTCTCCTCTATCCCTTTCCCTCTCACCTTCTCCCTCACTCCATGACGCACATTCCTTTTCACGCTTTAACATTAATCCTACATTAATTTCGAGACATGGGTAAAACCGCGGGAAAGAGCAAGTAATACAAACAGCAAGTGATAAACAGACATACATACTCTAACAGATTTCAGTCTAGGTTTTTACCTACATGTCTAGATGCGAGAGAACATCAATAATTCATGGGGCGACTGACATCTGACCTTTCTAAGGTTAGGTACTAAAGGGTAATGTCGATATGTTGTAAAATGGGATTAGGTGTTGGTCTGTTGGTGAATAGAACTGGAATCAACTTTTTGATGTGGTAAAATAATTTTACAACATTTGTAGGTAGGTATATATAGAACACTATTTTAATCATTATTCTATTTAACCTTGTACAGGCGACAGCAGGTCAACGTTTACGAATCTGTCAAACTTTACCAGTCAAACATTAACCTACCTCCATTTTGATAAGGTTGAAAATCTATTGCAGAAATTTGACAGATTTGTGGTAACTTGATGTGCAGTCGTCTGTACACTACTTGATGACACAAATCGACACTACTTCTTGTAAGAAACACCAGGCAGACAAACAGCAAAAAAAACTAAAATAATTAAAAAAATTAAGCCTACGTATTCTTTGTGGCCTATAGGCAAAAACGTAAAAACTTTGTAGCCTAAAACTAATTTTAATTAAAAACTTCATAATTAAGTAATTAAAAGGACAAAAAGCATGTTCACCTGTCCCACGTAACCAATAAAATAATAGTATTAATAAACCCAACTTTAGTACAAATACCAAATGAGGTCGCAAGTAGGGTGGAAGCGCCAGTTGTCGGTAGCCTAGACCAGACGGGTCGGCGGCGCTGTATCGACCTGCGGCGCTGGCGAGTTGCCAAACGGTCAGCTGATCGACTGACTGTTACATACTTTGTAATCTTTTTGTTTGTTTTTTCGTTGTTGTAATTGCTTTTGTATGTTAATCAAAAAACATTTAAATGTGTTTTTTGTTTTGTCATCTGCCTTTTCCCAACGATGTTTAGTGAGAACGAGTGTTTTACATGAAGCGACTGCCTGTCTAACCGCCACAACCCAGTTACCCGGGCAACCCGATACCCTTTGGTCAGACTAGTTGTCAGACTTTCTGCCTTCTGACTACCCGTAACGACCGCCAAAGATGCTCAAATGACAGCCGGGACCCACCAGTTTATTATGCCTTCCGTAACACGGAAGAACACGTTATGACAAGATGGTCACCCATCCACGGATCGACCGCGCCAAGCGTTGCTTATTCTTATGATCAATCGATTCACGCGGTTTTGACTTAGCCACGAGCTCTTTTCGAGTCGCCTTATCTTTTTTATTGTTAACACAATCATTTTTCCTACGAAGCAGCTGCTGTTACGTGTCAGAGCAAAGGTTTCTTTGATATATGATACCTAAAATGAAATTTCGAGGTACTGAATGTGTCTGCCACATCCAACATAATTCAAATCCGCCTGTCATCATCTAAATTAAATTATAGAAGATGGAACGATCACAAACTCGTGTTTGATATCGAATTGCGAGAGACTACGAATAATTACATCAGGCCCACTCGATATTCGGTGAATTTTCGGGAAAACAAATTAAGCCATCGACATTTATATTACGAGGCTGTCACTGCAATATATCGACATGTCAGGTTTTAAATTGAATGCAAGGTTTTTACTGATATTTAAATTAAATGATGATGCTGGCTTATTTCCTGCGGTTTCGACCGCGTTTCAGTAGGCTTATTTAAAAAAAAAATGGTTTGTGGAATTTTTGAAGACTGTCTTTGTTTAAAAGTTCATTCAATTTAATGTTTCTCGTAATATTATTATACTTTGTGTTATAAAAGGTTTATCTTAAACAGCTTCACCGTAGTAAGTACAATTGTAGCAATTCGTTTAATATGGATGGTAGATGGTACCTAAAAACTTTGAATTAAGAAATTCAGACGGAGTAAGTAAATTATAGGAAACATATTCATATATTTTTTTTCTGAGAACTTTCTAGACTTTGCCGATGACAAACAGCTAGACAGTCGAAGTTTTATATGACTAACATTTATTGTTATTGATGCACTCTAGGGTAAACTCGACAAAAACTAACTCGAATTTGTGTTAGTTAGACCATGTTTGTTCCAGTTAAGTTTGTTGTTCGCCAAAAGAGATTCTTACGTAATCAGATTTTAGCTTTGACTATTGTAGTCGAGAGAATTATTGTACCAGGGTGCTATTAAACTGCAAAAACTTACGCTGAGTTTTCTTTCGTTGTTCTATCTAAAAGAACTTGATATGTGGGGATAGGAAATGTTATATCCAAGGGTTTAGTTGTGAGTTGAAAGGGTCCAAATGTTCAGTGATGTGCCGATTATATTCCACGTTCAGAGCTATGTAATATGCATTTAAATCCCATGTGTATTAAAGTACTCGTGGCTAAGTCAAAGCCACATGGATCGATCGATCATAAGGTTAAGCAACGCTTGGCGCGGCCGGTCCATGGATGGGTGACCATTTTGTCATAACGAGTTCTTCCGTGTTTTGGAAGGCACGATAAACTGGTGGGTCCCGGCTGTCATTTGAACATCTTTTTTTTTACGGGTAGTCAGAAGCCAGAAAGTCTGACAACTAGTCTTACTACCCTTTAGTTGCCAGGTTGCCCCGGTAACTGGGTTTTGGAGGTCAGACAGGCAGTCGCTCCATGTAAAACACTGGTTCTCAGCTGCATCCGGTTAGACTGGAAGCCGACCCCAACGCAGTTGAGAAAAGGCTAGGCAGATGATGTGTATTAAAGTAAGGTCAATGCTCCCTCTGTCCATACTTCATGTTTGCATCAAGCTCATATTTTGAATACTGCATTAGAATATTACTTTCCTTTTTCCACATAAGAGGCATGCAAAAGGCACTCTGACTTATTTTCTACAATGCCAACTAGAAACGTGACGTAGAAAGTAGGGCAATTAGAGTACAGTGCGACACGAATACCTCATGTTGGGGTTCAGTGGCTCGTGTGAATCAGAAATTTGTTCTTTTAAAACGTTGCACTAGATTCTAGTTTTAAATCGTCGCAATTTAGCTCACATAATATGTAGGTATTTGTTGTTAAAAGGCTATCTATAGGCTGTTGCAAGAAGGATTTTGTGTCGGTGTTAAAGCTGGTTGAGTCTTTTAGGAAGTACTACCAAACTAGCTGCTAGGGTCTCGTTGGAACTACTCCGAGGACCTGGTTAAATAGTAGCTTTTCTTGATAAATAGGCTACAAATGGGACCAGTACTTAGTTCTTGATATTCTTCTGTCTTTCACAAGAGTTAAAGGATTTTGAACCATGAATGAAGCCTAGAATATATTGTGCAAGTATGTATCACGAAAACAAACAATTTATTCAGGAAACAAGGTACTGTATAAAATGGAAGGAAAATAAATTGTTTCACTACACTTGCTCCATTTCGCTACAAAGATACGTTCGTCTTACAATGTAATTTGTTGAAATTTTTGTGTTTGTTCGTAGACCTTTATTATTCATTTGTTCCTTGTTTTGTGGAATAATATTCTAGAATATATTTCGTTGTAATAAAACATGGTTATTTTTTTGGGTTCATTTTTCTGGAGTAGGTTTAATATAACATGTCTGTTTTCTCTAGAGATTTAAGGAAAATATTTTTCCAGTTATGTTTAGTCCCTTTATGTTATGAGAGAGAGGGACCAGCCTTTCAGCAACCTAACATTCCCTCACATTTTTACTAACTTTAGCTTACGAATCTTATGAAAAAAAACTCGTATATCATTGCCTGACCCGGAAATTGAGCCCAAATCTACCCACGCTGACCACACACGCAAATCAACAAAACCTTGCTTTGCCACATAAAAAAATAACCTCTTTGCTAACATGATTATATAATTAACACAAAACCGACATTACCTAATATTTAACCATGAAATTAAACATCAGCCATTTCGTTATAAAACGGTGAATATTTCATTTGAAATTGATGTTCATATTACCGCCAGACGGGACTGGAAAATGGCTGAATATACTTCACGCGTAGGATCGATACGTACCGATATTCTGGTTCAAATATTTGACATATTTCATTTCAAAACGATTTGAACAGCGAAATACTTTTTAAAATATCTGGGATAGGTTTCTAGATAGTAGTATTTACATGTTAAGTACACTTTGAATATAATTTTCACGTTTAATTTAAAAGTTGTAACAGTAATAAATAAGTTGGTTTTGTTACGGTGTTTTGGTTTCTTAATTACAGTTGTTTGGCGTACTCGTTAATTACATTATCGATGCATTGATTTGTTTTTAGGGAAGATATACATTAAACCAATGTTAATATTCAATAAAAAATATGAGAAATCTGCGTTTAAAAGGTAGGTCACAAAATGGGTAGTTTACCCTAATTATTTTGTGGCCCCAGCAACACGGTTCCATTATAATTTTGATTATAATCAGAATTTCAGCTGGGATAGAGAGGGTCCCACAAAACGAAAACCAACTAATAAAAGATACTATCCTAAAACAATAACCATATTTCAAGATTAATAACACCTCGTAAATATCAAAATTCATGAAACAAAAGTTGTTTTGTACCTCAAGTTTGATATATGGGCGGTGTTAATCTCTGCGTCGATTCGCTCACTGTGGTCTATAGAGATTATTTGAACGCTGGGTACTATTCAAATTTTACGGGTTGTCCGGAGATAACGTCATTTACCCTAGAGCTAGGGTTTTGTGCTATTTCTTGTTATAAGTTTGTGGCTAGATAATTGCGAATTGTATGTTTTTTGAGACAAATTAGATATCCATTTCCAATGCCAGAATTTATGTTTTTAACCGTAATTTAACTTTACTCACACTTAGACTAAATCTTGGGCGTGCCTTGAAAGAAAGCGAAGTTGTAGTTTTTAGTAGGTAGTAGAAGATGCCTGAACGACCAAGAGAATTTAATACGGCGCAGGGTCTTCATAACTCCCTCTAGATCTATGTAAAATCGCTGCTAAACTGAAGTATATTATAATTTACAAGTTTTAACCTAACCTATTCCTTTTTCAGGCGTAAAATATTAGGATAAATCGCAATATAAGTCTTAGCAATAATGCCACGGTTAGCGATAGTCAACTAAACATTGAAGCTTATGTAAATTTCATAATAACCAAGATTAATATCGGCAACGTTTTGTTTCCTAAGTAATTTATTGCTTTACCTCCTACGCTTTCAAAATGGCTGCCAATTTATATGAACTTGTATGATTATCATCTCGCTGATGTTATAAATGGGAAAGTTTGTGATGGTGTATGTTTGTTACTATTTGGCGCAAAAATTACGGGACCAATTCTGATGAAACTTAACAGTAATATAGTTTATATATCAGAATAACATGCGCAAATGCTTGTACACTATATGTCCTGCGTAGCTGGCTGATCTTTTTATCAACAGCCACCTGGCCGAAAATCAGCTAGGACGCCATTGTTATATCAGAGTAACACATAGGCTAATTTTTATCCGGGTACGGGGAGTGATTCCCCCGCGAAGCGGGTGAAATCGCTGGCGGAAGCTAGTACTACATAGGTACATGTATGTTGTTCAAATTAGGTAAAGAGCTCAAATTGCTCAAAAGACAATTTCTTGAACGAAACTTCGTAAAACTTTACCAAGGAAATGTTTGATGCCTATCAGAATTTGGTTTCTATGTGGCAAATGTGTTATTAAACATAATTGTGTGTGGGAGGGTTGAAACAATAAGTTCGAAATTCAAAGTTCAAGTGATGAGCCCCTTGACAATGTCGAAGGGTTAAGATGGAAAAGAGATCTTAAACGTGAGAGGGCACATGTTTTATTTTGATTTGGTATTTTTTCTTAGACGTTCTAGGTCTTGCAGTATGATCGTCACGGCTTGGAAGCAACGACGTTTTGGACTATTTTAAGTACTCATGGCCTTTGAAACATAAACAGTATTTTATTTCATTGCACCATTAGTTCTTAGAAACCTTACTGCATTTTTATTTTTGTTACTTTTAATACGGAAAGAATATTACTCCAAAACAAAACGTCTTATTTTAAAATTAATAGAAGCAGCATATTACAAAAAACTTTTACGTTAGTTTGACTAATTGTTCGCACGTTTTGAAGTGATGCTCACTTATATCGTCACTGCAAATTAATATGAGCCATTTAGTTTTCAACTCGTTGAAGTTCTAACGCCCCTTATTTTAGGGGCGAATAAGTTCTTTGCTAAGTTCGTGTGAAAGTGTAATGATGCTATATGATATAGAGTGCTGCGATAGTTTCTCTATTATAAATGTGTGTCAAGGACAATGTTTCAACACTATGTTTTTGGTTCGGTTAGAACTGCATTGCATAATTTAATTATAGTTTTTGAAAGTAGTAAGAGTGAAAAAACTAATATTTTATCATTGCAAATAAAACGGTAGAACTCTTTGCGCAATATTTTAAAAATAAGAACAAAAGTTCTATGGACAGCCAAAAAAGTAAATGCCACAATGTGACAAATAATTTTGTCCACATTGAGAACTTCTTTTCCCCATCGGCTACGTGCGTAGCGATGTCGTAGCCGTGAAAATACTGTTGCTACGTGCGTAGCGTTTTCGTAGCAATTGAGAAAGTCTTGTCTTATAACATAGTTAGATGGCGTTGATATATTGGAAATATATATTTTTCTTCTATAAAGTTGGATGGAAAGCAAACATTTGTATTATCGGAGTCATGTACCGACTGTTTGTCTAACCGCTTTATATTTGAAAAAATATTTTCAGAACGTGTTTTCGTTATATTTTTTCGGCCAAAAGAGCTTTTGAATGTTCTTTTAATTCCTCTTTTTTTCTGGATGTAACATTTTTGTTCAGTTATTTTTCTTAAGCTGGTAAAGTGGGTGGAACTATTAGTCCGGTTACTGATACAGACAGACAGGCTCTTTCACTGACTTATCCTGTTAAATGCCTAAGTTGGGCTAAAACTATAGTCCAAATATATATATATATATATAGTACATAGTATTTCAGTAAAATGTCCAGTAGTAACACAAACTACTCTGAATCGGAGTAGCAGCTCTAAGTAATTGTACTAATTACTTAGCAACCCGTCTTAAGTTGGAACAATAAGTCCATTTGTGCTTATAAGTAATTAACTCCTCTATTGTGACCATATTAGAAGTTCTAAGGATGTTCTGTTTACTACTCTTGAAGTAATTAGGAGCTGAATCAACAAAATTAAATGTAGTATAATGATATACTTAAGACAAATCAACGATAAAAGTCACAGCAATTGTATGTTATGTAATACTGCTTTTCCCTATTTTTAAAAAGCCCTTTTCATCAAAAAGTTACGTAGAGGGTTCCATACAATTTTTGAAATACGCCCGTCTATCGACCAATTGTTATAATTTATACCTGTTAAAGGAAGCCTTCGTTCAGCTGTGTTCACAGCTGAACGAAGGCTTTTATAAAAAGCTCACAATAAGGTCGAATAATAATCTGATGCAACATTCTATGATCGATCTTTGATATGTAAAGGCCGTCGTAATAACTTATCTATCTGTTGATTTGCTTACTAGAGAAGTATTGACATTAGCTCCATACAAGTAATGTTATCTCTAGTAAGCAGAGATGGATAGATAGACATTGAATTCCGCAGTATGCCTATACGCCAGTACATCTCACCTCCAACTTACGACCAAGATTCCGTAAAATTGGAGCGAAACGAAGAAGTTTGAAACAACCAATAGAATTTCGATATTCAAACATCTTGTCGTAGTATCCCTGAACGGAGAAATTCTATTGGATTAAAAGACTTTACCGCTCCGCTCTGGTTTGGAGGAGTTTAGGCATAACATGACATATACATATACTTTAAATTAAAATTCCCTCCAGACAATAACACAATTCAAGACATTTCTATAAAAAAAACTTTTTCTATTAGTGAGTGCAAACTAAAACAATTATGGAAATCAAATAGTGATATTAACAAACAAACAACATACAAAAACACAGTACAATAGTGACCAGTGTTCAAATTAACGGTTGTGCGATCCTTCGGAAGTGTTCGGGTAACTTCGGGTGAGGTCGGAGACAGCCGCTAGAGGGGAGTGGGGGAGTAAGATGGAAGATAATGCTGACTGGTGTAAATATAGGTAAGTGGGTTTGCTTTCTTTGTTTTGTAGAAGGTATTGGATATATGGAAGAGTGGGTTTGTTTTACTGAAAAGTTTTCTGTATTTTAACGTGTTTTTGTATTCGTATATACCTGAAGTAAATTAGTAAGGTATAAATGGAAACGACAAAAAGTTTGATTTACTCTTTTCAAAAATCATTACATATATGACGAAAAGCATTCCCCTGCGACTTATCACGATAAACTGAAAACCTATTAAACGGATTTTTCATGCATCCTTAATACTATAGACTCATTTTTGAGAAAAGTCAAAGCTTCGGATTGATAACGTCCTATGTACAGTCACATACATTGCTGTTATGCAAATTAATTTATCATACATAGGTATATTTTCGTATTCAGCCTTCCTGTCCATTCAGAACAGACATGTACATACAGACAGGCAGTCTAATGATGAAAGGCATCGAGTTGCAATATAATGACCTGCCAGCTACAGGCTGAATCTCGACGTAGTGATATAACACTAATGAATTCACTATGTGGTAGAATGTACCAGAATGTACGATTGAGGTTAGCCTGAGAGAATTACTAATTGACGCAGGAATTGTGGTGACCTAGTAATTAGTTAAAGCACCAACCTCTCAAGTATGAGCATGCGGGTTTGATACCAAGTCATGCAAGTACAAACGTAATTTCTGTGTTCTGCTATAGGACAGAAAAAAGGCTGGTGATACTTGAAAATACTAAAATTAGCGGTTTTTTAGTGATCACTTTTACAAATAATGTGGTCCAATGTACCACTTTTCATAACGACAACTTTGTCTAGTTTCAAAATCATCATAGATTATAGATTAGATAGACCGCTCTTTTCCATCGGTATTATAGCGTAAAATAAAAAAAAGCTTACCTCTATTTATAATTTCAGATACATTAAATTTTGTTAAGATATTATTTATCCGTAAGTCCACAATATTCCTAGAACCTACCGATATTTCAGCTGAAACTATTCAATACATAAAGTTTGGTAGACAACTAAATTACTTAACTGCAAAGCAAGCTAATTAACTGGACCTCAGCCGAGCTAGTTTCGTTTGCCTTTTAATTAAAAATGTTTGACTAGTTTTTCCACAAATGAAATACAGCTCGCTGTTCTCCGTGATTTTACGCAGGTCCTGAGAGACCGTACCGGAATAAAAAGTAGCCATAAAGTAGTATAACTTTCCTCGACAAATAGGGCTATCTAACATTGAAAGATGTTTTCGGTCCCGTTTCTTACATAATTGCGAAAAGTCTCTTTGGATAATGTTTCACAAGTAATTTAATATATAAGATATTACTGTAATATTAAAACGTTATAATAATAACGAACTTCTGTGATCAAATGTAATGTTTATTCAGAGAGCTCACTTGTTAGCTATACAAATGAAACACAAAGTAAGCAACCTTGTTTGTAGGTTTAAGAATATTCGAGAAAGGCAATTACTCTATTTCCCAGATTTTTGGGTTATTCAAACTATTTCGTCTAGATTGATACCCAGGTCGGTGACCAAAGAATTGGGTTAACATATACAAAACAAAATATCTCTTTTTTTGGACCATTAGGTTTCTTACTTTCTAGTTGGAAATGTCACACTTTTGTATATCTGAAAATAATTATTATACGAAATTACTCAACCTGAGTCGTAAGTTGAGGAAACTGCAGCAAAAATTCTTGCTCACATACGTAAGCGGCAAGCTTTAATTCAAAGAAAATAAAACATTTTATGAACTTAACTACAAGTTTATCCAGATACGATAAAACTTGCTTCTCAACTGTTAATGAGCTGCGGAGATGGATCTTAAACTTAGTGTAAACGTAGAAAATAAGAAAGCTTCTAAAGATAAAAGTTTAAGTAGATACGCTAGCTTTTTTAGGTGATTTCATTCGCACATTAATATGAAATTTTGAGTTAAAAGTATGTTTTTATCTCCATACTTAATTTTAGATTTAAAGCATTCGCTAATAACCAATCAAAGATAGAAATTGAAAAACTAAAGGTATCACACATTGATTATCTATTATTTTTTCAGTTTCATAACTAATAATTCAAAAGAAAGTTGGTTTGATACCAGCTATCAGTCCAAATTTGGAAACAAAAGACTCCAAACTTCACACTCAGTTCTGATTACGAAATTAATAAGTAAAAGTTGGTATTATTCAGTGTTTTCTTTCCGTCAAACAAACATAAAAGATTCACCGATTCTTACATGAATAATGTTCTAACGCCTACACAAAGTATACTTTCCAATTAAGTACACAATTCGTGTGGGAAGGCCGTCTTGGTATGCCTTTAATTTACCATATGCGAAGGAAATGATGTAATAAATATGTAAGGAGATCTCAAGTATATAATATGTAGGTTCTCTAATCATTATAATGTTTCAACTGTCGGGGATTATGAAATTCACGTATGAAAGTACAGAAGCAATTATCTGTATGTATCTATCGTCTTGCTTACTGGAGATTCAGTTTTGATATTTCTATCTCTAGTAAGAAATCTTTAGATATATAAGATTTTGAATTACGCAGCTAGTTTGATAGTCGAAATCGAATCAAAATCGAGCACCTGTGATAAGTTAGCACGTAAAGGTTTCAGAAGAATGTACCTACCTGGCCTAGCCTTTTCTCCTATACTTACAATACTTTTTCTTTCTAAAATTCTTTCTTTATTGGAAAGCTACTTCATCCTCGAGTAACATAAAGCTTTATTTTATTCGGGTACGAGAAAAATAACACCATGCACGCGGGTGAAATCGCGGCAAAGCAGCTAATTATAGCATAGATAATGATAAATCCATACCTATAGCTCCATAAAATACCTGAACATTACCCATTGGTTTCTCATATCACCGCGTAACTTTCCACCGTCCATTATGTTTAATGGGTGCTTCTAATTGACCATTACGAGTGACGCGCGATCTTTGAGGAAATTGCCTTAATTACCCCTCAACCTGTGGCTTGATTGTAATATATGGAGAATGAAAGACTATTGCTTTTTTCAAAAAGTAATCTTAAAGTGTTCTTTATTATTGCCAGTTTATCAGCTGGCACCAAAATGCTACTCTCTTGATACAAAGTGTCTTCGCATACCACCGACGCTTGGGGAAACGAGGTGGCTATGTGGGACTCGCACCCACTAAAAACTCCGCCATCATGTCCTACTCCCGCTTTGTTGTCAAAGGAGTCACGAGACCTGCACATGACTTTCGCGACTCCTCAAGCGGTGTGAGCCTACTTTACTCAACGAAACTTTGCGGGTGTTGTTATCCCCGATTCGCTACCTACCTATTCCGTCTCCTTCCTATAATTACAGTCTGCCAAATGTTCATCGACATTATAAAAGTCCTTTGTCTCAAAACAAACAAAACAAACTCTTTTCTTTGAAACTTGAACATGAAAATTTCAAGTTTAATTTCAAGAAAACTGATGTTTATGATGTGGGAGAACCTGGCATTGAGAGTCACAATTTCTAAATATATGGGAAAGGATCCTCAACAATTAAGTTCCAATTATATTTTATTTCTCTTTTTTTCTACAGGGAGGTTTTTAAATTTTCACAAAGTTTTTCATGCAACCGGCTGCTAGTTGGGAATCCAATTCGTTGGCAAGTGATGTGTCCATTTCATTTATTTGTAGAAATGTCGGGTAGCAAACGAGAATGAACAATTTTAAAAAACGTATTCCTATTTTCTCGTGTCGAATATAAAATGATCTGGTATTTTCATGTCGCGTTTTTCGGGTTCCGTACCCAAAAGGGTAAAACCACCCTATAACCCAAAGGACCCTATAACTAAGACTTCGTTCTCTGTCTGTCTGTCTGTCTCCAGGCTGTATTTCATAAACCGTGATTGCTAGAAAGCTGTAATTTTCACAAAGTACAGACAACAGCAGGTCTACGTATACGAATCTGTCAAATGTTACGAATCGAACATCCACCTACTTCCATTGTGATAAGGTTGAAAATCTATTGCAGAAATTTGACAGATTGTGGTAACTTGATGTGCTGTTGTCTGTACATATTTTCCTTGCCGCTATAACAACAAATACTAAATATTAAAAAAAAATATATATTAAGGGGGTTCCCATACAATAAACGTATGAAACATATCATATATATAAAAATGTTTGTATTTTGGCTAGTTGTAGGTAACAGATACGTTCATTTTTCATAGATGGTACGGAGCCCTTCATACGCGAGTCCAACTCGCTCTTGGCCGGTTTTTACTAAATAAAATTCTGAGTATTTTTCGTCCGCCACTTTCTCGAAATTTCGATACATTCAGGCTGAAATTCAGCGATACCCGATCTATCATACAGTCTTTTGTCGTGATAAAAACTCTTTTCTCCTTTCAGTATATAAAAGGAGGCTTTATATGCCTTATTTTCCGACAGAGACCTTTTATTATTCAAGGTCGGTAGCCATATTGATCCCAATATTGTAGGTACCCCTGAAGGACGGGCGACTGAATTTATAATAATTAAATCTTGTTACATTATGCAAAGGTAGGTTCGTTTTTTAAGCGATTTCTGAAATTAGAGTATGGGGGTATGTACCTTTTATAAAACTAGTTTCCGTCAGCGGTTTCACTCGCGTTTCATGTACTTGATGTAAAAATTGTCTATCTTATTGCTGCCAACTTAACATTAAAAGATTTATTCAAATCAAATCAGTAGTTTCTAAGATTAGCGCCCTTCAAACAAAAAAAAATCCAATTTTATAAAATTAGTCTAGATTTTAGAATGAGAAACACATAAATTTTGTATAAAATTTTACGAATAAAACCTCTAGAAACCACAATTAAATTCATAAATGAAAATAGTAAAATTAAACACATTAGCCCTTTACCTTCGGCCTAACATAACATTCAAGTTTCATACGCCTAATCCTCATATTTAGTAAGGCTTTAACCTAGTCCTCAAATTAGACCTGCGATATCACCCGACTCGCCCCAAATTGCTTGTGTAATGAGGCTCTAACAAGATCAGAATGAAGGGTATTTTATTCACAAAATTATTACATATTTGTTTTTTGTCTTATTTGAATTTAGTATAAGGTCTGAAGAATACATGTTCAAGATTTTATAGAGCTTTTTTGTAAGTGCGGGTGTTTGTGAGACCCAAGTTCACCATAATATTATACATTTTTATAGCTAGGTATACGTGAATAAAAAAACATTGCAGAATGTGTGTGTGCCTAGCCATTATTGCAAAACAAATGGTCCAATTGGGGATATTTTATTTAAGGGGAAGGCTATTTAAAAAAAAAAATCGGTAAATCTAGAACGAATCGCTCCTTTAAGAAAATATACTCTCAGAACAATACACTATACGGCCTCGTACTTCAGTAGTATTATGAAAACAAACATAATTTATTATTCATTACTTAATTTATATTTCTTTGTTCTACTAAACAATCCAATATTACCCTAATGAGTTTCTAATGGAACTGTTTTCCTACATCGTCGAAAAAGGGCGTAAGTGCTCTTTATTTTAGCTGTAGATACGCCCTTTTACATGTAATAGTAATGTTGTACTGTTTTATTATTCATATCTACGTGAAATTAGAATATAATAACAAAACCGCTTACTGTAAGAGCGCTTACAAACTGGCGGTTTTTACGCGCTGTTTGGACGTGCAGGTTTAAAAACATAACAATTGACAACTCTTATTTCTAGCGATAACCTAAACTGCTCACTATATCTGGTTGCTAAACTGAGCGCATACGCGCGCCAAAATCTGTTAGTCTACAAGCCTTCTAAGTAATCTATACTAATATTATAAAGCTCAAGAGTTTGTTTGTTTGAACGCGCTAATTTCAGGAACTACTAGTCCGATTTGAAAAAATATTTCAGTGTTAGATAGCCCATTTATCGAGGAAGGTTATAGGCTACTTTTTACCCGGGTACGCACAGTAGTTCCCACGGGAAAGCGGGTGAAACCGCTGGCGGAAGCTAGTTCTCAATATGTAGTTCTGAATAGGTTCTGAATATAGAACGTTACAACGTTATTGCCAGCAAGAAATTATGTAAAACTGAATAATTCATTTAAATACGAGCCACTGAAATTAATTAAGCATTCCACTTTGGTTGGTTGGAGCAAGTTAATTGTGCTTATGAAGTAACCCTCCTCTATTTGCACTCTTCATTCATTAAACGCGCTATCTATTTCATGGCATTAATATACTTACAACCTTTTGACCAGATTAAAAAAAATGTTTTCATTGTTAGGGCCCAGATAAGAGGAAGATTTTTGCTAAAATAAGAAAATATACGTTAAAATCGTGTGTTTTTCATGCGATTAATTAAATGTGAATTTCAAACATAGGTACACCTACTATCACTTCTCACAACATCCATCCCTTGCCTTCATTGTTCAAAAGGCACACCCTATGGCCATTCCCATTATACAATTTATTTTACGATTAAAATCTTAAAAAAATCGCGTAAGCCTTCCCAGCCGTACGTCATTCTAAACTGATATTTATAATAAAGAGGAAATTTTGTTTGTTTGTTTGCACCCTAAAGGCTTCAAACTAATGAACATAACAAAGGCTGTATTTTGTCCGGGTCCGGGACGAAGGTAAACCGCCGGCGGAGCCTAGTTTATGAAAAAAATCATAAAAAATATGGCGTAAAACTTCTCAGCTATACGTCAATATTATATAAATTTCCAACACCTTGGTATAAATCAATTATAAACGTTTAAATTGCCTCGCCGGCTTGGAATTGAATTCCCTGCCGGCACGAGGTCGGCTGTGAAACATTTCAGTGTTGTTTACTTGCCGGGTTTTACGGATTACTACTGTTATTCTTTGTTAAACTGGATGAAATTCAAATTATTTGAGTCTTGTTTCTATGAAAAATGAAAGTTCCTTCGTCATTCATTTCATTCGTCCGTAAAAAGTGCTGTTTCCTTTGAAAAAATAACATTTACTTTTTATAAAATTCAAAAAGGGCTTTTTGCGGGTTTTTAGGTTCTTTTTTCTTCTTTGGGTCCACTATGTGGATGGTTTGCTTTATTGCAACACGCTCTTTAGCAGAAAATATGTATATATGAAAATATATATATTTTATCCGGGTACTGGATGTAGTTCTCAAATAATAAGCAACTCGAATTGATTATGAAATTAGCTAGAAAACAAACCATCTAAATAAATTCAACAGTTAAAATCTCCAGCGTAACAAAATAAGCATTTATCTTTATATCCATTTCTTTTCACAAAACGCTTAAAGGACTAACTTTGGTTTATCACTCGGATATAATAAAATCTCTTGGTGAGAACCAAGATTTTAGTCTATAAGTCCGAAACAGTCCCTGGCAACCATCCGGGCCGATTTATCCGGATAAACCCTCGTCAGTCCCCGTCCGGTCTAATTTATGGGCACAATATGTTGTGTATAATAGAATAGGTTCCAAGTCAACGCTTAGTCCCGTTGACGTTGAGTATAGTACATTATACGTGAAGTATTTTATCGGGACACCTTCTTCACATACGGTCGGTTAGCCTCATGGTAAGCTATTAATTAGCTTGTGTTATGGGTGCTAAAACAACTAATAAACTACATATATATTTATAAAAAGATGTTAGATACGTATAATAACACACAACAGACCAGCCATCAAACATGCTCATCACACAAATGTTAACCGTACCGGGAATCGAACCCGGGACCATCAGTTCGCCAGTCTGGCATGGTAACCATTGCGCCAACGATGTATTATTCTTATTTGTATAGTGCTTTATACGTTTAGTATAGTATATTATACCTAGTATAGTATTCTACGGGTATTGTATTCACGTACAATTTGTTCCCCTTTGTGTGAATAATTGCAGGAAACTGAGCGAGTAATTAAAATGAATTGTGCTTAGTTCACTAACAGTTTGTGTTGACATTTCATTAAGTAATTTTAAGTTTAAGTTTTGCTGTTGTTTTCATTTCAGTTTTCAGCTAATTCTAATAGCGAACAACTAGCCGAGACCTAAGTAAAATTTTAATTGGAATTTCCTGCGAAAATGTAATTTATAAAAGCGATAATCTTATCTTCTTTATTTATTATTATTATTATTCTTCTTCTTCTTATATATAAAAATCAATTGCTGTTCGTTAGTCTCACTAAAACTCAAGAATGGCTGGACCGATCGGGCTTATTTTGGTTTTAAAATGTTTGTACAGATCGAGGGAAGGTTTAAACGATGAGAAAATATGCTTACAATTTTTTTTTTATTTAAAGGTAAGTGATACGAAGTTCACCGGATCAGCTAGTTTTTAATATTTTTGCAGTCAATAAATTTAAGCGTAAATTCACTAATTTCGATAAAATATGTCCACACACAAAGACTCGATATTGAACATATTATGTAACACAGTACTCGTCAATACAACAGCCCATTTGGCTGGGTCATCGCGTTCAGTAGTGCATCATAAATTCATTCCATACTGTTGCACTTTGCACTGCCTCGGCCACAACAGTATCTATATTTTGTAATATACTAGCTTCCGTTAGCGGTTTCACCCGTGTCACCCGGTGCACCCGGATAAAAGTAGCCTATAGTCTTCTTCTATAAATTGGATATCTAAATTAGACCAGTAGTTCGTGATGCAAAACTTTTTATAGATTGGGATTTCGAAAAATGGATAAAAATTACCTACCAATACTGGAAAATAGCAGTGGAGTTAATTCTTGGCTTTTGGCGTCATAAGTTTATCGTACGTATTTGTATAAACCAACGAACAAAGAAATCTAAATCTGCTTTGAATGAGATTACTTTATAACGCAGTCCTTAGTTTCTTTTAATTGGATAAGACGTAATAAATAAACATGAAATTCAGTGTTCTCTGATTTTTCCTAATGAATATTCAACCACCAATCAAGTTCCTTTATTAGTCCTTGCGCGTTGGACGATCTCAATTATCTTAACAAAGACGTTTTCAAAGGGTTGAATTCGCTTGGAATCTTTAAAAACCATCGTATAAGATATGTATTTATTTCTATCCATACTAATATTATAAAGAGGAAAACTTTGTTTGTTTGTTTAGTTGTAATGAATAGGCTCAAAAACTACTGGACCGATTTTAAAAATTCTTTCACCATTCGAAAGCTACATTATCCACGAGTGACATAGGCTATATTTTATCCGGGTACGGGCAGTAATTCCCACGGAATGCGAGTGAAATCGCGGGAAAACGGCTAGTTTTAAATAATTTTAGCAGAAATCCAAATACATCATCGTTCCCCCTTGCCCGTATTATTACTTAGAATCAGCGCAACAATAGGCTTCTCGATCCATACCTTCCTATTTGACGAACGAAGTAACACTCTTTGAAACCCTATCGTCTTTCACACTATCCAAGTATCCATTCATCGTTTCACATTAGTGTCCTCACACACTCACATCAAAATCGTATAATATTGTAGAACTATTATAAGTATAAATAAATATTTGTATTCATAAGATACACCCCATTAATAGACATACGGACAAATGAACAGCGTAGTCCCTTGGCACGAACGGAATCCTACACCCTTCGTTTGCGGAATTTAAAAGAAACCTCTTATTTTTCCTCGAAAAGTAAACACAGTAAGATAAATATCTGGTTTCAGTAGAACCGCCGGGAGCCTTCCTACCCGGCTAACCCTTAGGGAGCTCACTCTACCTCGCGTCTCAATTTGACACCTGCGAAAAGGTACTGCATATACTCGTATAATGTTTACCAAGGTGTCCCTTAGGATAATACATTTCACTTAAACTTAATAAAAGGGAAATGTGAATTAAAATATTTTTTTCCGTCTTTTTAGGGTTCCGTACCCAAAGAGTAAAACGGGACCCTATTACTAAGACTTCGTTGTCTGTCTGTCTGTCTGTCTCCAGGCTGTATCTCATTAACCGTGATAGCTAGAATGCTGAAATGATGTATATCACAAGTGATGTATATCCGTAGCCGCTATAACAACAAATATTAAAATTAAAAAAAAAATGATTAAGGCTGTTGATTTATCTATACTTCTATACTAATATTATAAAGAGGAAAACTTTGTTTGTTTGTTTGGTTGTAATGAATAGGGTCAAAAACTACTGGACCGATTTTAAAAATTCTTTCACCATTCGAAAGCTACATTATCCACGAGTGACATAGGCTATATTTTATCCGGGTACAGGCAGTAATTCCCACGGGATGTGAGTGAAACCGCGGGAAAACGGCTAGTGTTAATTAATTGCAAAATTGTACACTAGTAGCGCCATCTATTAGAAATAATGTGCAACTTAAGTAACTCACACTTGACCATTCCTATTGTACTTTTTTCATAGATAATGGTACGGAACCCTTCGTGCGTGAGTCCAACTCGCACTTGGCCGGTTTTTTATGTGTTGCATGATTAAGGTGGGGTTTGAATATGGATTTATTTTATACCTTCCTAAATGTTGAAATAGCCAGATATGGCTTTATGAATATTTTATTAGTCATGTAAAAATTCAAAATGGCGGATTGAGTAAGTAACGAGCATTATATTTATTAAAACGAACAATAAATACTTTTCAACATACAAGGTTCCACGTATTATACTTAAATTAAAATAACCTTTTTATTTTAACCCAATATAACTAACCAATGGTTTTAATTAAATGTGTATAATTCAGCCCAATCTTAAATTGTAACACAATCGTAAAACTGTTAAGGCTTTGCTTACACAAAACTGCTACTTAAAAGGCTTCTTAAACGCCGTAAATTAGGCCTGAATTATTTCAAACTCTAAACTTCGCACTTAACTGAAGTTAAAACATTTAACACTTTCAAAGCTCAAATATTAAAGTACAATCATGTATCAATTGAAAAGTTTTTAGCTGTAAAACAAACTAGGTATTTCCCGCGGTTTCACCCGAGTCCCGTTAGACATGGAGCCATACCCGGATAAAATATAGCCTATATTACTCGATGTGAAAGAGAGTGAAGTAGCTTCCTAGATGTGAAAGAGTGTTTCAAATCGTTTCAGCAGTTTCGCAGCCTCGTGTAGCTTTTAGCTGTAAAATAGTTTTTAAAATCGGCTCAGTGTTTTAGAGCCTTTACACAAACAAACAGACGAAGAAAATATCCTCATTATTATATCAGTATATAGATATACTTAGAGCAGTTTTCTACAGGCAAACAGCTGGGTCCAAAGCGCTCTATTGATCGTCTCCAAACGACCTTGAAAGCTGGGGACAAAATATTCTCTCTGCTCTTTTCGTACACATTATAGGTCCTTAAATTTTTTTGCAAAGATCTTGAACGTCTAAACCTTTAAGAATATATTCTTGACTGTAATATAAAGCTGGTTTTAGTTTAGGAGCCATAAAATGGGAAACTAGCAATCATGCTTGAAAAGAAAAACAGGTAAGTATGAGTAGGAGTCGCGCACGAAGGGTTTTTTACGGTTTTTTATACGAAGCCCCTCAAATTCGTATTTTATTTAAAGTTTTTAGTATTTTTTGTTATAGCGGCAACATGAACTGTGATTTCAGATGGACAGACAGACAGCAAAGCTTTAGTAAAAAGGTTTCGTTTAATCCGTTTGAAAAAGGTTTTTAATTACTTTAATTTTTTTTTATGGATCTTGCTAGTGAAACAAAAAATATTTGGAGACTAAAATCTAAAATCGTGAAGCAAAGCCAGTAAACAAAATGTTAATAAATACCAAATAATTAATATCAGTTTTCTCTGATGTTAGGATTCGCAGTAGAGAGTTTTAATTGGTCAATGTTTCTAGTTCCCTTGTGGCTATTGGTTACGATACTGAGAAATTAACTTTTGTTTTATTTTTGTTATACCTTATTGTTTATTTATTGAGAATATTGGTTGATCTTTTTGCAAGGTAATTGGAATAAAGGCTGATTTATCAGAAATTGTATATAGGTACTATCGTATACGTCGTATTACTGTGAAACAAATACAAAAAAAATATAAGGTTTTTTTTAAATCATAACAAAGTAATAAAATGTTCTACCTTCTAATTATTTCATAACACCGAACATAAAAAAAACGCAAATTAATAAAATTGAAAGTCGATATTTCCATTGAAATTATACAACAATTGGTTTGGGACTTCATTAAATAACTGCTGAAGTACCAATTTTCAGGAAAAATAAATAAAAGAAAACCTTTTTAGGCTCGAGTAACCTCTGTTTTCCGCAACTAATAACAGCGTTTTCCGAGAACAGTCGGCAATATAACCCTCAGCGTGCCGTACCAGCATTTAATTGTAATTTCAACTGACTTTTCGTCCCAAATATACTCTTAGGAGCACGCAACAAATGGAGGGTTTAGCGACTCGAAGCTAAGCCGCCCTTGGCCTACTTTCGTGGGTCGATAGTACCCTTACCGATTTATCTTTCGGCGGTCATGGGTTAGGGTAGCAGCTGAGTCAAATCGTTCGAACAAGCGAGTTAGGTAAGGTTTTTTGTAAATGTCAAAATTTGTATTTTCGTGTTTAAAAGTGCTTTGGGAAAGAAAGATAAAGTGTTGTGTGCCATGTGCTGAAAAGAGTGCCAAGGTTACAGGGGTCGTTATGAATGACTTTGCAAATTTATCGTCTCAGCCTTACGTTTATATGCGTATAGATTTTTCTGCACGAATTATGTAACTGAATGGGGAATAGAATTATCCAAATTCTCATCTCTTTTTCACCCCGCAGAAGATGAATAATTTCACGTTAAAATACCTACGTTTAAATATAGCTGAAGCTGCTATGGTGTGAAAATTATCTATACTTATTATAAAACAAAGTCCCCCGCCGCGTCTGTCTGTCTGTTCGCGATTTACTCGAAAAGTACTGAACGAATTTTCATTCGGTTTTCAACAATAGAACAATTCTTGAAGAAGGTTTTAGTGTATAGTAAGTTTATGTTTTGTACAAACCAACACCGATCGGGAGCTTTCCAGGAAGCGAAGCGAGGGCGGGCAGCTAGTGCCCTAATAAAATTTTTTTTTTCAAAAGAACGCTACTGAACTCTTCACTATTCTTGTACTAATAAAGCTCTTATTTAACGTGATCCTACGTTTATTACTTTGATGTTATAACTTCTGAGTTACAATAATAATATACTTCCTATTCTGCTTAAAGTTTTACTTTGTTCGTGTCCTGACAGAAATCAATTGAAAAACAACAACCGAGGCGTTTAATTAAAAGTTATAATTAAATTCTTACTTTAATACGAAAACTTTTGTTATGGATATTCTTCTTTACTTGGGTACATTGTTATTGTATTCCAAACCTTAATTTTAAGATTACAAGTCAAAAAGACGACATTGTTCAATCATACTGTAAAAAGTATATGTTCAGATGATAGCAAATCAAACTACCACAATCTGAGATTTTCAACCATACCACAATGGTGGAAGGTTAAAGTTCAGTTGGCAAAATTTCACATATTCGTGTAGGTCACCCTGCTGTCGTCTGTACTTATTTATGTATATTTTTTTAAAAGATTATAAGAATTAGATAATGTAAATCTTGACCGAAATACTTCTCAACTTAGCATATAAAAAGAACCTATTAAAGCAGCATTCGTGTCCCGAATCTCAACAGCTTTAATTCCCAAAGTTTTATAAGAGTGACCATGTTATGAAGACTAAGCTTATAACAAAGATATTCCAACAAGAACCGTAATTATTGCCGCCATTATGAATCGCGACTTGAATACTAAGGAGCCATTTTGTGGAGAAATAGTGGTGAACAAGATTGGACTTAAATTAATGTTGATAATATACAAAAGTTATATGTTGTAATAGCTACCAATGTGAATGTGATGGCAGTGCTTCGTTTAAATAGTGGAAGGCTGCATTCTGCGGTTTTTAAGTAGGTACTGATTTAAAAAGATGTAATTTAATATTTTTATTTGAACTTTTATCCTCTAGGTTCTCTCTTCCTTATGAATAATAATATAATTGAACGGTTTTTTTTACATTATAACAAATAAGATAATTCTGGTAAGATTCTGAGTGGTGAAATGATTAAACAGAAATAAGAAATAACAAATCATATTTAAAAACGTTTATTTGAATTACGCTGATAAACTTCTGATAAATCAGCACTTTTCGAAGGTCAAAAACAAAAGATAGACCCCAAAACGCCCTCACATCACCACTTTTTATGGTGGTGATTAAAAACGCGTCACCTTCCAAGAAATATTTGTCTAGGTAACAACCACCGATTCTTCAGAACTTTAAGTAACAATCGTCATTTCTATTGTCTCCAGAACCTCCCTCCCAGTGGCTCAGTTCAGCCGCGGCGACTTCTCCCTCTGGTCTGTGCTGAAGAACTGCGTTGGTAAGGAGCTGTCCAAGATCACGATGCCGGTGGTGTTCAACGAGCCGCTGTCCTTCCTCCAGAGGATGCTGGAGTACCTGGAGTATGCTCATCTGCTGAGGATGGCGTCCGAGCAAACCGATCCTGTTGCTAGGATGGAGTATATTGCTGGTAAGGACTTTATAATTAGAATCTGGTGTTCTTAGAATACACCGTTCCTTCTTGGTGTCCAACTTGCCTTCATTACTTGGCCTGACTGCCTGAATGTATCAGCGTCTCAAAGAAGCTGAAGATAGTGTAGTCCAAATAATTGGTCTAAGAACTCCAATCACATCCAATGAGATTTTTTTCTCCTATAAGCCGACTTTTCAATATTTTCTAATAGACTGACAGAATACGGGGTTGTTTCTACGTGCAATTTTTTATTAAACTTTATATTACTTAAAGACGTCTCAAAGGGATTCTGTGGGCTTTATCTCCACACACGTAGCCCAAAGCCTACAACAGACGTATGGAAACCTAGATCTCAATTTCCTACCACATAGAAAGTAAATCAATGCAACAAGTGGCCTATTAAGTCCTACATCCTACACCCGGCGTTTATTATGAAAAGTGCTAGAATGTTGAAAGAATTTTGAATAAAAAAACTTACGAAGCAAAACGAGTTTTTGAGTGTTAAGTGCTTCTGAGAGAAAATAGACGTTTCAATGGTAACACCCTAGGGCATATGCACTTTAGAACTTTTGGCTCTAATTAGCTAAGCCGGCTTTTAGGCGTTGATTCCTTTTTCCTTGAAGCTAAGCTTGAAAATGTGAGTGCGAAAATGTTGGTTTGAAAATGGTGTTTTTGGCGTGTTTGAATATGTTTTATATTTTTGGAAAATGCTACGTTTTTGAATGTTGTGGTAAAGAGAAATGTATTTTGAAATTCTGATGAGGAATAGAGACAATATTGAAATGAGACACGATGATTGAGGGATTCAACATATTATTAGTTTTTACTGGAAATTTTGAATGGATTATCAATTTGTCATTGGTAGACAAAATGAATAAACAATTGAATATCTTTATTATATCAAGAACATCAAAGATAATAAAATTGTAACCAACACTCCGAAATTCCGTGAATCAATTTGCACGGTAACCTTGCCATATGAAACAGAAGCCTACTTCATTATTTCAGTAAGTAGTTGAACCTACCAGTACTGCGTTCCATTACACGGGATAAACAAGATTATTTCCTACATCTTTGAAGGCTGCTCGTAATAGGATTGAATTATGTACGTCCCCTACATGATGTAGAGATATTATTTTTGATAGGCTTTTGTATTTTGTCTGGTAATTTGATCAGATGTTGTGGGTTGCGGTGGGCGGTTCTAAGCTTGAGTTGTGAAAATGGATGTTTGTATAAAAACCAACTTCCATCTGCGGTTTCAATAGTGCTGTGGGAACTAGATCACGCACCCAGATAAAAAGTAGCCTTCTCTCAGGCGGTCTTTAATATGTCTTTTCTCAGCCTCTAGACAATCTTTCTAAGAATTTCATTTAAATCGGTTCAGAAGTTTTGGCTTGGAAGCGGGATAGACAAACAGAGAGACAGTTGCTTTCGCGAGACAGTTACTTTCGCGAGACTGTTATAAATATTAGTAAAGATCTATTTCTATTTATTTATTTTATTTATGAATTTTTGTACACACACAATAGAGACAAATAACAGGAAAGACAAAAGATTACAAAGGTAGTGCTTATTTCTAAAGAAATCTCTTCCAGCATACCTGCGAAAGGAAAATAAGAATGAAAGAGATGTAGACAGTGTGTAAAATGAGTAAGGTAATAGAAATTAAATTGAAAGAATATAACTGTATATTAAACTTACACATTATCTACATAACAACTCATCCAAATATTATAATTCATTCCAGCATTTGCAGTAAGTGCACTGGCGTCCAACTGGGAGCGCCTGGGTAAGCCGTTCAACCCCCTGCTAGGGGAGACTTATGAACTCGAGCGCCCCGAATTCAGGGCTGTTTGCGAACAGGTAGGATCTTGTTGCATGTTTAATGTTCAATGGCTTAAGGCCTATTAGTTGATATACTACCACTAGGTAGTAAAACTATTTTTTTTAATTCAAGTTTAAGCGGCAATTTAGAGTGTTTGTTTTAAGAAATGTTTTTAATTTTGACTACTTTTCGTTACGTCGTCTGTCGGATAGCTATCTAGAATCTCTGAAACTGGCCGTAACAATAATAAAGTGAAGGAACAGAGTGGCGACCTGTCGGAAAATCTACACATGTCTCATAAGTCATGTCTTTTCATGTACAAAATATACGTTAAAACTATTTTTGGCAGTCTGGTAAAAATAACTGTCAAATTATTCATGCCAATGAAAATCATCAAACTTTTGAATTTTTACCGAGCTTTACAGTACCTACCTTGTATTTTGTTTTTGAAACTGTGTTCCACTATATTGGCAGTGCACTGCGGCTGCGTTAACGAACAAACAAGTTATGTCAACAAACACTCGGTTCCGGATCACACAATACATATATAATATTTGTTCTGTCTGTACTGTTATTGATTTGGCTGCAGAGTACATACCGCTGTATTCAATTCTGTGAAAAATTGCAATACTGTGTAAGTGAATAACAGATTGACCTGAAAAGTATTGAATAACATGTGTTTATTTTAACTAGGTTGTTTTTTTTGCTTTAACTTTTCTTTAGGCTTCAGAATTATTAGCTTTACGTACTTCTTTTAATAATACAAGAAACAGGCCAAAGGTATTCTTTTTTTATCAATAACATGATGTCAAAAAAATGTACCAACTACGCATACAACGTATAATTTATAAGCTGCATAACTTCCCTTCATTGCGTTCACCAACACGATTGCCCAGCGCAGTGAGTGTGTTCAAATTCCCCCAGCTTAGAGGAGGCCTTTGTATATCAGTGGACGTTTTAGGATATGACGACTACCACCATTTTTTAATCTACTAAACATATGAATGGCCAACACAGGTTCCAGATAAAGTTCTAGATATTATATCTCATAGATAAACTGCTGCCTGCCATAACTGCCATAGAAAAGTAGTCAAAATTAAAAATATTTCCATGGCATATCTGTCAGATAGTTATCTACAATTTTATCTGTAACGTTGAAACTGGTGCTAAGGATGTTATTTTGTACCGTCAGGTATCCCACCACCCCCCGGTGTCGGCTTTCCATGCTGACAGTCCTCACTTCGTGTTCCACGGGTCGGTGCACCCCAAGCTCAAGTTCTGCGGCAAAAGCGTCGAGATACAGCCTAAGGGCCACGTTACGGTTGAGTTGCCACGGTAAGTGTTATATGGACTTTATCTTTGGGCAGTTAGGGTTGAGATTTGAGTGGTTGATGTTTCAAGTAATGTTTATGGTTTGAGAATTTGGATAGAAGTGGCGATAAATAGTTTTTTAAAATTATATTACATTTTACAGATGTCATAGCTAAGTAGATTGTATTGTTTGGTGATATTTTGTATTTAATTTCAATAAATAATTATGCATCTTAACCGCCAGAAGAAGTAAAATTAACCACGAAATAAAGAAGGAATAAAAAAATTTAATGGTATTGATTCGTGACATTGTTAATTTAGGATCTTAAGTAAAGTTCCAACAGTCCGTTTCATTAATCATGTCGAATGGACGTTGAATAGTAAATACCCAAATACATTGAATAATTTAGGGCTCCTAACCTACATACGTAATGGACCCGAAAGTTTAAATAATTGATTTATACCTAGCTTAAGGTATAATGTTTTACCTTGTGGTTTTGCGTATGGTTTAATAGTATGCTAACGTGTTCTATTATTATTTCTATTCGTCGGAATTTGGTACTGAGATTAGGAGATAAAGTATCCCTAATTAAACTTTTATTTCTGTATTATATATTCAAAAAACGGGACTTAATTGTCGCGNGCCGACTTTTCAATATTTTCTAATAGACTGACAGAATACGGGGTTGTTTCTACGTGCAATTTTTTATTAAACTTTATATTACTTAAAGACGTCTCAAAGGGATTCTGTGGGCTTTATCTCCACACACGTAGCCCAAAGCCTACAACAGACGTATGGAAACCTAGATCTCAATTTCCTACCACATAGAAAGTAAATCAATGCAACAAGTGGCCTATTAAGTCCTACATCCTACACCCGGCGTTTATTATGAAAAGTGCTAGAATGTTGAAAGAATTTTGAATAAAAAAACTTACGAAGCAAAACGAGTTTTTGAGTGTTAAGTGCTTCTGAGAGAAAATAGACGTTTCAATGGTAACACCCTAGGGCATATGCACTTTAGAACTTTTGGCTCTAATTAGCTAAGCCGGCTTTTAGGCGTTGATTCCTTTTTCCTTGAAGCTAAGCTTGAAAATGTGAGTGCGAAAATGTTGGTTTGAAAATGGTGTTTTTGGCGTGTTTGAATATGTTTTATATTTTTGGAAAATGCTACGTTTTTGAATGTTGTGGTAAAGAGAAATGTATTTTGAAATTCTGATGAGGAATAGAGACAATATTGAAATGAGACACGATGATTGAGGGATTCAACATATTATTAGTTTTTACTGGAAATTTTGAATGGATTATCAATTTGTCATTGGTAGACAAAATGAATAAACAATTGAATATCTTTATTATATCAAGAACATCAAAGATAATAAAATTGTAACCAACACTCCGAAATTCCGTGAATCAATTTGCACGGTAACCTTGCCATATGAAACAGAAGCCTACTTCATTATTTCAGTAAGTAGTTGAACCTACCAGTACTGCGTTCCATTACACGGGATAAACAAGATTATTTCCTACATCTTTGAAGGCTGCTCGTAATAGGATTGAATTATGTACGTCCCCTACATGATGTAGAGATATTATTTTTGATAGGCTTTTGTATTTTGTCTGGTAATTTGATCAGATGTTGTGGGTTGCGGTGGGCGGTTCTAAGCTTGAGTTGTGAAAATGGATGTTTGTATAAAAACCAACTTCCATCTGCGGTTTCAATAGTGCTGTGGGAACTAGATCACGCACCCAGATAAAAAGTAGCCTTCTCTCAGGCGGTCTTTAATATGTCTTTTCTCAGCCTCTAGACAATCTTTCTAAGAATTTCATTTAAATCGGTTCAGAAGTTTTGGCTTGGAAGCGGGATAGACAAACAGAGAGACAGTTGCTTTCGCGAGACAGTTACTTTCGCGAGACTGTTATAAATATTAGTAAAGATCTATTTCTATTTATTTATTTTATTTATGAATTTTTGTACACACACAATAGAGACAAATAACAGGAAAGACAAAAGATTACAAAGGTAGTGCTTATTTCTAAAGAAATCTCTTCCAGCATACCTGCGAAAGGAAAATAAGAATGAAAGAGATGTAGACAGTGTGTAAAATGAGTAAGGTAATAGAAATTAAATTGAAAGAATATAACTGTATATTAAACTTACACATTATCTACATAACAACTCATCCAAATATTATAATTCATTCCAGCATTTGCAGTAAGTGCACTGGCGTCCAACTGGGAGCGCCTGGGTAAGCCGTTCAACCCCCTGCTAGGGGAGACTTATGAACTCGAGCGCCCCGAATTCAGGGCTGTTTGCGAACAGGTAGGATCTTGTTGCATGTTTAATGTTCAATGGCTTAAGGCCTATTAGTTGATATACTACCACTAGGTAGTAAAACTATTTTTTTTAATTCAAGTTTAAGCGGCAATTTAGAGTGTTTGTTTTAAGAAATGTTTTTAATTTTGACTACTTTTCGTTACGTCGTCTGTCGGATAGCTATCTAGAATCTCTGAAACTGGCCGTAACAATAATAAAGTGAAGGAACAGAGTGGCGACCTGTCGGAAAATCTACACATGTCTCATAAGTCATGTCTTTTCATGTACAAAATATACGTTAAAACTATTTTTGGCAGTCTGGTAAAAATAACTGTCAAATTATTCATGCCAATGAAAATCATCAAACTTTTGAATTTTTACCGAGCTTTACAGTACCTACCTTGTATTTTGTTTTTGAAACTGTGTTCCACTATATTGGCAGTGCACTGCGGCTGCGTTAACGAACAAACAAGTTATGTCAACAAACACTCGGTTCCGGATCACACAATACATATATAATATTTGTTCTGTCTGTACTGTTATTGATTTGGCTGCAGAGTACATACCGCTGTATTCAATTCTGTGAAAAATTGCAATACTGTGTAAGTGAATAACAGATTGACCTGAAAAGTATTGAATAACATGTGTTTATTTTAACTAGGTTGTTTTTTTTGCTTTAACTTTTCTTTAGGCTTCAGAATTATTAGCTTTACGTACTTCTTTTAATAATACAAGAAACAGGCCAAAGGTATTCTTTTTTTATCAATAACATGATGTCAAAAAAATGTACCAACTACGCATACAACGTATAATTTATAAGCTGCATAACTTCCCTTCATTGCGTTCACCAACACGATTGCCCAGCGCAGTGAGTGTGTTCAAATTCCCCCAGCTTAGAGGAGGCCTTTGTATATCAGTGGACGTTTTAGGATATGACGACTACCACCATTTTTTAATCTACTAAACATATGAATGGCCAACACAGGTTCCAGATAAAGTTCTAGATATTATATCTCATAGATAAACTGCTGCCTGCCATAACTGCCATAGAAAAGTAGTCAAAATTAAAAATATTTCCATGGCATATCTGTCAGATAGTTATCTACAATTTTATCTGTAACGTTGAAACTGGTGCTAAGGATGTTATTTTGTACCGTCAGGTATCCCACCACCCCCCGGTGTCGGCTTTCCATGCTGACAGTCCTCACTTCGTGTTCCACGGGTCGGTGCACCCCAAGCTCAAGTTCTGCGGCAAAAGCGTCGAGATACAGCCTAAGGGCCACGTTACGGTTGAGTTGCCACGGTAAGTGTTATATGGACTTTATCTTTGGGCAGTTAGGGTTGAGATTTGAGTGGTTGATGTTTCAAGTAATGTTTATGGTTTGAGAATTTGGATAGAAGTGGCGATAAATAGTTTTTTAAAATTATATTACATTTTACAGATGTCATAGCTAAGTAGATTGTATTGTTTGGTGATATTTTGTATTTAATTTCAATAAATAATTATGCATCTTAACCGCCAGAAGAAGTAAAATTAACCACGAAATAAAGAAGGAATAAAAAAATTTAATGGTATTGATTCGTGACATTGTTAATTTAGGATCTTAAGTAAAGTTCCAACAGTCCGTTTCATTAATCATGTCGAATGGACGTTGAATAGTAAATACCCAAATACATTGAATAATTTAGGGCTCCTAACCTACATACGTAATGGACCCGAAAGTTTAAATAATTGATTTATACCTAGCTTAAGGTATAATGTTTTACCTTGTGGTTTTGCGTATGGTTTAATAGTATGCTAACGTGTTCTATTATTATTTCTATTCGTCGGAATTTGGTACTGAGATTAGGAGATAAAGTATCCCTAATTAAACTTTTATTTCTGTATTATATATTCAAAAAACGGGACTTAATTGTCGCGTAACGTACAGACGACAGCAGGTCAACGTATACGAATCTGTCAAATTT
The DNA here is from genome assembly GCA_002382865.2 of Heliothis virescens. Classification (NCBI taxonomy): domain Eukaryota; kingdom Metazoa; phylum Arthropoda; class Insecta; order Lepidoptera; family Noctuidae; genus Heliothis; species Heliothis virescens. Next base: position 2,389,835 of record NWSH02000517.1, read on the forward strand.
TACCAATCAAATATTAACCTACCCCCATTATGATAAGGTTGAAAATCGATTGCAGAAATTTGACAGATTGTGGTAACTTGATGTGCTGTCGTCTGTACCTTTATGATTGTTTGTTTATAAATACGAAAAAGTTTATCAAGATGGAACGATCCGTCCGAATATAACTGATGAACCTTTGCTATTATTACTTAGCAACGTTCTGAATTAACACGTAGAATTACTAAGGTCTTTCATGAAACCTAATTTCGTCTTAACAGTCAAACAGGCAAGCAGATAAATAGTATAGACTGTGGTATAGGTTAAAATAAAACCATGTTTATCCAGATACGTTTTCTTGTGAAAAGCATTGGTTCGGAACACTGGTTTGTTGAAGCCAGACAAATTACACATCCGTTCGGGTACGGATGTTTGGCAATCCTTTCAGTCTATTATTGCCAACTTTAACTTCTGTAATAATGGAGTTCTTTTCTTTACTTAGTGGACTGTTTTATTTTGGTGTTAGCGAGTTTGAGAAGAATGTTTTAATTCCAATTTTTAAGTTATTTCCAAATTCATGTCCAAATTACCCGATTTGAGAAAGCTGTAATACCAGAGCTTTTTGACAAACCTACGTACCTATAATACCTACCTATTTACGAAATATTTATTAAGTGAAGATATGAACAGTGGGAATCATCTGCTGCATTTTCTCGATCTGTGTCGGGGTCGGCTTTCTCTCTAACTGGATGGAGATGAAAACAAATGTTAGCGACTGCCTATCTGACTTACACAACCCAGTTACCAGAGCAACCCGATATTCCTTTTTATTTCCTTGATTATTCTGCAACAACAAACTTTATATCCCTCACAATAAGGTTCATAATAATTAATACAACTCCTCTCGCCAGATGGGGCGAAGCGTACACCTGGAGCAACGTGAACTGCTGCGTCCACAACGTGATCGTGGGCAAGCTGTGGATCGAACAGTTCGGAGCTATGGAGGTGACCTGTCATGGCGGCGCCGGCCTCAAGGCGAACCTCGTGTTCAAGCCGGCAGGCTTCAATAACAGGGACCTCCATCGTGTTGATGGGTTCATTACTGATGCCAAGTAAGTTTTACTGGGTTTGATATTATGCATGATGTTGCATAACTGATGAGTGACTACCAAAAGTATACCTCAAAATCTGGGCTGTACGGTAGGTACAGCACACGTACACGTTCAGTTACAGCCGGTACCCAAACGTGTACATATGTAAACTACTTACATAATATGTATTAACCGACTTTCCCTTAAGAATATAAGGATTTACCTACCTATAGAAAGACTGATGAATGATTTGATCCTGTATTTAATCGGAACCAACCGCGTATCAGTCCATGGCATTTTTTTTTTCAAAAACTGTTAGAATTGGTAATTTTCTTTACCGTCGCAAACTTATTCCTCATAACAACAAAACAACTTTCCAGCAAAAAGCGCCTGAAGTTCCTGTACGGCAAATGGACGGAGTACATAAAGTGCTGCAGCGCGGCGGCGTACGAGCAGTGGGCGCGGGAGCGCGGCGAGGAGGCGTCGGCGCAGACGCCCTCGCACACGCCCAAGAAGATGCTCGCCAAGCTCAACAGCTTTAAAGTCGGGGCTCTGCGCTCCATGTCTATTCAGGATGTAAGTGAACCTTTTAGGGATGAATTATGCTGGACCGTAGAATTCCCATTAGCATAATTTATCGCTTAGTCCTCACCAACTTCTGGAAGGCCCTACTCACTAATATTATAAGATAAGATAAGATATTTTTTTTTTGCAATAAGATATTTTTTATAAATGTGAAAGTAACTCTGTCTGTCGGGCTCACATGCCAATCCTAGTCCAAAGATTACTATGCAATTTAGTTCACTAAAAGTTTAAAGCCCGAGAGAAGACATAGGCTACTTTTTATTCGGGTGCAGTATTTCCCCCGGCACATGGAACCATGGGAAACAGGCTAGTTCTTAATAATAAAATGTAAAGGAATAAACATTTTAATTTGTTTTACAGTCAGACGATGCGGAGAATTCAGAAGACGTGCCGAAATCAGACGATACGAATAACATAGAGATTGCTGGCTCCGTCACACTGTGGGAGGCGAGGCCGCGACCCTCTACTAGTGCACAGGTATGACCAATTATCCATAGCAACTATTAGACCAGGCAATAAGGCCTTATCGTAGCCTTATGTCCTCCTTTAAAAAGTTTAGAGGTTTAGAAGAACTTTATCTAGTTTGGCAATTTAAGCCCGCCTAAGTCCAGGTTGCTCCAAGATGATTTCTGAATATGACCTAATATAGCACATACGCAAACACTTATATTTTTATTGTTTACCTATTTTTTGTCTGTCATCCACAGTACTACCAGTTCACGGAATTCGCGATGTCTCTTAACGAGCTCGAAAGGGATATGAAGGGCCAGCTCTGTCCCACTGACAGCCGACTCAGGCCTGACATCCGACTCCTGGAGCAGGGCGACATAGACGCTGCGGCCACTGAGAAGACCAGGCTTGAGGAGAAGCAGCGCACTGCTAGGAAGCTGCTGAAGAAGTCACCTGAAGCTTGGCAGCCGAGGTAAGGGTCGTATGAGGGAGATTATGTGTGATGTTGTAGTAATAAAGGCTGCAGTGGAAGAACAGGCTTTCAGACAAGCAACACATAACTAGAAAGCTTCTTGACAAGTTAGCCCAGGTATGGCAGTCGAAGTAGGTAGACCAAAATTAAATATAAGCGGACCTAAGCGGACACTGTCAGATAACCACAATTTACTGGGTATAAGATGTTTTGTTTTATTCGTGTTAGGCACGCGTTGGACCACTGTTTCACCTGATGGTAAGCGATGATGTGGTCGAAGATTTGTCTTGACGGCCAAGAGCCAAAACCGTATTTTTAATTTTCAAAACTCGTAAAATAAATTCCTTGATATTTTTAATATCCTACTCAATATTCCTCGTTTCCCAGATGGTTCAGCCAGGGCACGAACCCGTACACGAAGCAGGAAGACTGGCTGTACAACGGCGGCTACTGGGACCGCAACTACCAGCACCTGAAGGATGTCGACATATTCTGAACCTACCTCTAACTCTGCTACTCTACGTACAAACATTCTGACTGGATATTAGGAGAATATTTATCTACGGCTGTTTTGTTTCTTGAGATTTTGTTTGGTAAGCTGTTGATATTATATTTTTGTGCCAAAATATGTATTATATTGTAGCTACTAATATATATGCGAGTGTCAGTTTTTTTTTATTCTGAAAGAATTTCTGGAAAGATGTTGGTAGATGTGCAGGGAATGTTTTTCTTTGGAGAAGGTTTGACGAACACGGGGTTCTGCTGTTCTCGAATTACGCAGAGTATAACTCCGTAGGAATCTGATGATTTGGCATAAGTAGCGGCTTTATATGAGAGGGTACGGTGTAGGGGAACTTCCCTGATTATTTGAGAAGATGATGATAGGTACGATGTGCCGATAATAAATCAGCCAGAAAAGAGAGAAGGGATGGTCTCTCTTTGTTTGATGAGACAATTTAAGGCAATAGCACGATTGTGAGAGGCTCATTGACATTAATTCGGTGTTGATATGAAAGTGCGATAGAATAAATATTTATTCCAGAAATATAGTTATATAATATAATTTGTGATATGTTGCACCAAAAGAACAAGATCTCTTATTTTAATAAATATTTTAATTTAATTTGGCTTGAAGCTGAAATGTAAATAAGAATGATATCAAAACATACAATGGATTTGGAATTAAATATATAAATGAAATTTAAAGAAAAGAAGTATTAAATAAGATTATATAAAGTAGTGGACCAGATCGGAATGGATTTAAGAAAGATTAATATTTTCTTGAAGTTAAGAAATATAAGATAGGATATGATAGAAATGATTATTGGAGCTTGTAAGCTATTTTTATCCTACTTTGTAAACATGTTTAATTAATTTAACAATCAATAAAAACTTAGCCACTCGAGAAATAACGAGGCTGCAATAAGTGTCTCGGGCACTTTGATTGAAATGTCAGTTAATTTAATGTGATTTTAATTATTTTGTGTTATATTATTAAAAATACAACTGTATTTATTCAAACATTATTGTGTTTAAAATGAAACTAAGATCTCACTTTTTACTTTATTCCAATGTGTATCTGAATATTTAAGTTCAGTAATACTTAAATCGGTATGGATGGACCTTAGACAGGGACAGACCTTACACGATCAGTCTGGCGTCATTCTGGCATCAGTCACAGACTGACAAAAGACTGACGGGCAAAAAACACGGTACATTTTGGACCATCAGTCCGTAAGTCACCCGGTTACACGATCAGTCTCTCATCATTCATGACCAGACTGATGGAATTGACTGACGCCAGACTGATTGTGTAACCCCTGTCTAAGTCTATTATTATAATTTTATTTCTTACGTGCCCTTCAAGAAATTCCTTAACTTTGCTTCCGATGTTTAAAAAGTGAAGTCAATTATTAGTTAAAGATGTTGAAAAATTCGATGTAGCTGTGTCGTTGAATATGTTGTGTCAGAAGAAGACGTTTGAGAACAGTTCAAACAATATACTCAGTCGAAATAATAATTATATGCGTGATAAAAAAACACACAGCGCTTTCACACTAACGGATTTGCGCGGAAAAATACCTTTCGCGCAGTTTTAGGTGTCGTCGTTTTTATCTATAGTTATAAATTGTTTGCAACGCTCAAACGAACCCAGTTGTATCGCCCGGCAAATCTACTAGTGTGAAAGCAATTTTATTGTCCGGTTTATCTGACACAACATTTAATTATTAGTAGATCTTGTAATATTGTAGACGTATCAGCTTGCATGTGTAAACTAAATGTCGCGAATTGTTAGCCCCATTTAATATAATGACTAGCAAAATACCTACCCAGCAATATTTTTCTTTAGTTACACTGATTAAATAATTTGTGATATCAATTATTTTTTTTTTGTTTATTAAAATCCCTAATATTTTATTTCAAATATCGGTTATTTCAAATAAATTAATGTTTAGGTATACAGGTTTATGTTAAATTATCAGTAAAATTAAATTAATTAATTGATTGTTATATCGTATACGAAATAAATATGAACGCACTTTCTTGTAAAGTTTTCAATCAAGAAAATCGCTGAATACTCTTTTAATTAAATAGTAGATATTAATAAAATAATTAAGTAAACAGTTATTTGTATCATTAATAAATATATTTAAGTAGAAATAAATTATTGTTATCGTTAAATTGAGCATTTAATGCTGTAAAATTGCGTTTGATAATGAAAGATAAGATTTGGTATGGTTTGCTGTAATTTTAATATGCTTTAATAATAGAAGCTTAGCTGTAATTAATTTTTATTCGTATCATAAGATACTTAATTGAATTATATTGCTATGTAAGTTTAATATGGTTTATATAGCCACCTAAGGATAAAGTAATAAGCTTACAGATGACATAATTCAAGGGAAAATAGTTAAAATACCTAAGATGTAGGTGTCAGAATAATTTTTATTTGCGAAATAAAGATACTTACGTAAATCTTTTGACGTAAAACAACTTTTTTATATTTTCATAAAACATAAAACATTTTGCCGCCATGTTCAATTGCTTGTTCACTGGAAATAAAAACACGAATGCGCACATTTATACTTTGCTATAAATTAAGATATAAAGCAATATATCAATATATTAAATGAATGTGTGTGTAACTATAACAAAATAAGTACTTAAGTAATAATTTTGAATTACCTTAACAATCTATAATAGTCCGGTCAAATTAGACTAAAAATGTTCGGTGAGATTACATTAATTCGCAACAAGCT
>NWSH02000517.1:2403465-2425945 GCA_002382865.2 Heliothis virescens
TGCCATGCATCGCAAATGTTGCCTACCACGGTCCGACCATTGATCTGAAATCGACCGATCTGGAGTTAGATTCGTTCGCTCTCCTAGCCGAGTACAGCGCTCATACTCACACGCTGAACTACACGTTCATTGCTCCGATTCTCTTGGGTGCTACCTCCACTCCCGCAGATTCTAGTCGCATCGTGAGCATTCAGTACTCCATTGCAACCATATGCTCTACAACGCATATGATACGCCTCCACATACTCCGCTCCACTACACTACGTGTAGTGCGCAAACAGTCCACCTATGCATGAACCGAGAATTTCGCCGATACATATTTATCGGTTACACGGTCGACCACCTGCGTTCGCAACTTCCTCTCTATAGCCGTATAACTCCGCATTCCCACTCTGATGCATCGCAGTTAACTACCGGACCATGCACTTTCTCGTAACAGCTCATCTCATTCCTGCTGAACATGACATGTGTGTCTCTATACAAGATGATCCCACTTGTGGGCCAGCACTGCGAGTCCATATACAGTTACGCACATGTTTTAGACCATAGGATACTATTTAGACGTTCCCTTACAAGTTCTCAGAGAGAAGAAGGCGGGAGAGGTCCAGAAATTGTTACTCGTTACCTAGCGCCTATGTCTCATCGCTGCCATACTTTTAGAGTCTCCCTCTTGACTCTGCTCTCGCACCTCCAATATGTCCTCCTGACAGCCATGCCATGCAATAAGTGACACCGAGATATTCGCGCGCGAATAGTCGGAGCACGCGCTGCCACTAGTCAGCAGTCCGTCCCTACACGTCCTCTCGCCATCAAGCGTCAGTGCTTCAGGACTGGAGAGACCGCCCGAAATCGCAGAACATGTATTCGGTTTGGTTCTGCTGATTTTCAAGCCAACATTCTCCAGTCTCTGTTGCCAATTTTCCAATCTGCTCTGGATCTCAGGTCCATCTTCACCAACCAGGACAATGTCGTCGGCATAAAGCATGCACCAGGGTGCCTCTTCCTGTATGTCGCTGTAAGTGCGTCCATAACCAGTAGGAAGAGGTATGGGCTTAAAGCCGACCCTTGTGCAAGCCCACAGCCACACTGAACTGGTCAGTATTGCCAGCAGACGATCGGACATACGTACAGGATTGCCTGTACCTCGCACGAACTAACTCCACATACTTTGCAGGCACACATTTCTCTTTCATGGCCCACCACAGCACTTCCCGAGGCACCCTATCATACGCTTTCTCAAGATCAATGAACACCATGTGCAGGTTCCTGTGCACACGCCTGTACTTTTCGCACAATTGGCGAAGTGCAAAGATGGCGTCCATTGTCCCTCGACCTGGCATAAACCCAGTATCGGTCGATAGTTTCAAGGTAATCTTGAAACCCATTTTCCTCGTAGGTTAATTGTTACCTAATCGTTGTATATGTTGAGCGCATACATCTCTATTCTTGATCGAATAAGTACGAGTAAAGTATTGAACAATTAAAAGATGGCAGTCTAGGTTTTGCACAAAGCATAACGAGATCAGTTGATGTAGATAGTTGTATGCCTTCTTTTGTGTTGTCTGTGTGTCATGTTCTCGTGAATAAATGCATGAATTTTGGAGTAGAAGTGTCTCTAGATGCTTCTAGGATAAATTTATGGTCTGACAGTTTTTGGTGCAGTTGACAAGTTGTTGTCATCAGTACAAAAGTCAATTATCCTTTGAAAATTGACAGCTGTCAAGAGCACAAAAGACGCGGTGGTTGAGCGGTGGCACTTTCTATCTTTTTATTTGAAAGCTACAATTCTCATGAAATCAGACAGAAATCTATACTAATATTATAGACTGAAGAGTTTGTTTGTTTGTTTGAACGCGCTAATCTCAGGAACTACTGGTCCGATTTGAAAAAATCTTTCAATGTTAGATAGCCCATTTATCGAGGAAGACTATAGGTTTTTTATCCGGGTGCGCCGAGTAGTTCTCACGGACGCGGGTGAAACTGCTGGCAGAAGCTAGTATTTAATAAAGTCGGTCTTTTGCCATGGACTATAAGGATAAAATACTATATACTGGTGATTCAATAAATGTGCCAACACGTGTAGATATTCACACAAGTACCTATAGTCTGTTTTTTAATCTCGTAGACTAAACTGACATTACGAGTGTTGTCAATTTATTGCAATTCTTAAATAGTGATATGGCACAACCGATACTTAGCGTAAATAAAATCAAGTATCGTTTTTTTTTACAATAAGTTATGCTGAAATAATGTGTTTATCTTGAAATAATGTGTAGGTACTTATTTAAACGTAATACTACAAAATTAATAATGTATAACGTATATTTTTAATTACATAATTACAGGTTAATAACAACATCTTTATTCTGATTCAGATAAAAATGGCGTCCAGTATTGTTCCTGTGAAATTTAAGGGTGCGTATTTAAAATCTAATGACGTTGCGTCTTTAGATTTTAAATACGCACCCCTAAATTTCATCATACCTATTGCCCTGGCAATTTGTAGCACGTCGTGCAGCCGTTTTTACGTACGTGAATTTTAAAAATAAAACTTTGAATGAAAATTAAATTCGTCTATTATAGATAAAAAGTTACGATTCAACAAAACGGTATCGTAGGTACAACACTGCATAAGAGAGCTGGCAATATTATTTGTAATTTTGACATTTGCATGTGTCAATTTAGTCTACGAGATTAAAAAACAGACTTTAGTAAGTACTTGAGATACACCTATAACATTGATATAAATGTTTGCAAACATACCTATTTGAACTTTAATCGTATGCTCAACGATTGCCAAGGTATTGTCATTTTCATAAAGACCATCAAGGGCGGCTATGAATCAATCTATATATGTCAATGTATCAATTTAACGGTTAAAGTTATTTCCTACTTTAAGAACCCGTTTAAGTCAAATATTAAACTGAAAGTGGCCCTAAATTACAGTTTCCAGCTAAATATAGCTTTAATTTTGACTACTTTTGTATGGTTTTCATTATCTAACAGATAGCTTTTTAGAGCTTTATCTGGAACCAGTGAAACTGGCCCTTAAACTTTTTTTCTAATAAGCGAATTTTGGAAGCGAAGTGAAGCTTTGGAAGTACTTATTGAACCTTTTAAATAAGGTCTTTCTTCAATTGTTTTCTTTGTTATAAAAACAAATATGTATGTACTTTTTGTGTTAAATGGTAAAATGCGCTCACGCACGAACTTTTGATTCTATCTGAATTACATAAAGAGAGTAATAGGTAAGGTAACAGATACCTACCTTGACTAGTGTATTGACACATACATACATAATGATCTTATTTCAACTGCGGTTATATCATGATCTACGCAACTTATAAATATGTAACAAGGAGTTCTTTGATCCCATATGACATATGCGAACGTCTGTTTCATCTTTCGTACGTCGCATCGGTTTGATCCACATAAGAGGTGCTACTAATATAATAAAGAGGTAGTTTTTAGGGTTCCGTACCCAAAGGGTAAAACGGAACCCTATTACTAAGACTTCGTTGTCTGTCTGTCTGTCTCTAGGCTGTATCTCATTTACCGTGATAGCTAGAATGCTGAAATTTTCACAAATGATGTATATCCGTTGCCGCTATAACAACAAATACTAAAAATTAAAAAATATATATATTAAGACTGTTGATTTATATTAATTAATTGCAAAATTGTATACTAGTAGCGCCATCTATTAGAAATAATGTGCAACTTAAGTAACTCACACTTGACCATTCCTATTGTACTTTTTTCATAGATAATGGTACGGCTTCGTGCGCTTTTTGTTTGTACCCTAAAAGCTTCGAAACCACTGAATCGGTTTGAAAAATTATTTCACTGTACGAAAGCTACACTATCCCTATCTACCATAGGCTATCCGGGCACAAAAAGAAGTTCCCCGAGACATGGGTGAAACCGGGTGAAAACGACTGACAACTATAAATATTAGTATGGAGTTGCCCAGAAAGATTGGTAAGTTATTGATGTCGAATCAGACCAGCCACCGTGACCTGTGTAAACTTTTCAAACATGGAGTTTGTTTAAAGATGGCGAGAGCTATACAGTGCAACATTGGACTTTGAACAAACTTCTGGGTCAAGCTGCATTTGGTATGGCCAGGTATATTACTAAACATCACGACTAAGCTAAATGTCTCGATCGTGAGTATTTCTATTGAACCTACATTCATTTTTAAATTGTATAAAGACGAAAAGTTAGACATGTCGGTCTTGCGCCTGATTCTTGAGAGAGCATTCTGTCCGTACGTACGTAGGTTGGCACATAAAAAATAAATTAAAAGTAAAAAAAAACTTTTTAAGAAAAAGCTTTTATTTAAACACACTAAAAAGAAGAAAATAAAATGTTGTCAATAATAAAAGCTTGTCGCTCGATTTACCACAAATTATTATGATATAGGTAAAGGAATAGTGATTGGTATGTAAACCTCGCGACAAGCTTTTATTATTGTCAAAATTTTATTTTCTTCTTTTTAGAGTGTTTAAATAAAAGCTTTTTCTTAAAAAGTTTTTTTTTACTTTTAATTTATTTTTAACTTTTTAGTTATCGCCATTATTTTAGTTACTATTAACGAGCTCTTTCATTTAATACCCATATTGTAGAAGTGGACTAAAGGTAACTATTCCGCCATCTTGCATGGTCCGCCATATTGGATTCAGAATGACGTCATATACTTTTTTTAGTTACTCTCAACGAGCCCTTTTATTTGATACCCATATTGTATAAGTGGATTAAATATAACTGTTCGAACATCTTGTATGATCATGTATTGTCATCCAAACTAAACGCGTCCACAAAATTTCAGCACAAACGGTTGAATATATCTACTTCAAAATTGAGTTCAAAGATTTCACCCGAACACACAAATATATTTATAAATATATTTACATACATTGCAAGTTAAATAAAAGCTTTTAAAAAAACTGCCGAGATTGCAAAAGACAGTATAAAGCACAGAACATATAAATTGTCTGTTCTGTGGTATAAAGCATAATATTACTGACTTAAGCCTGTAGCTAAGTAACAGCCGCGATCCCGATCGTCATTTGAACACCTTTGGCAGTCTTTACAGGACTCAGAAGACGGAACGTCTGACAACCAGTCTTATCAAGGGGCGTCGTGTTGCCCGGGTTGAGGAAGTCAAATAAGCAGTCGTTCTATGTACAAGACTGGTACCTACTTAGCTGGCAGGTGATGATGTTTCAAAACTTACTCGAATCGATGGGCCCTCCCCTTCTGTTCCTTGATGAGGTCCACAGTCTCCTGGTTGCCGTTAGGGTTAATGTCCACACAGACTATGATCCCGCCCAGTCGTCCGAACCGGAGAGCTGTCTCCCGACCCATGCCGTGGCCCGCACCTGTTATCTGGAAGAGAGAGGTTAATTTGAGAAAAAGGAGGGAGTCATCTGGACGCCGGCAGTTTAATTGTACTTAGGGAAACAAATTCTTTCATCAACTTGTTAATGTAAGTTTCCAAATTACGTACATTCTGAGATAAAACCTCAAAAATAGTGTCATTTTATTATTATCTCATGTTAACTCTTTGCAGCCAAAAGTCTTTCAGTCACTCCATTTATCGTTAATTGGTAGGTACTAAGTATTGTTTATTATTCTTAATTTAAATTATTTAATTTAAAATGAAATCGACGAAGCAAAGACTCTTTTGACAAACAAACACCAAATCGAAACTTCGTAATTAAATTAACTCACGAGTATAATCTCCCCGTTGACGCTCTTAGGCTCAGGTGGCACGAAGAACTGGTAGAGGCAGTGCAGCCAGGTGGCCGTCATCTTGATGTACAGCACCAGGATCTCCAGCGTCAGCGCGATGCCGTTGTAAACCTTCATCGCTATGCCTTGCTCGTCGGTCCTGGGGGCAACGACATAATTTATCGTACTGTTAGAGGAAGAGTGACGGATCCCGTGATAGTCGAGGGGATTCTAAAAGTATACTAAAACGGCAAAGTCTATTACTAACATAAACAGCAAAAGTAGGGTCAGTTAAATAAATTCACTTTTGTTAGGTATTTCCCAAAAACTACAAATGTATGATGCGATATATGACGGAGGATAGGTGACCCACACATAGGAAATTAATTTGAATGGTAATTAAATGAGGAAATAATTACAGCTGGCGAAAAGTCATTCTAGAGATAATTTACTACTTTAGAGAAATTTCAAAGACAGGTCGAGATAAACTTGACCTTTCATAATTTCATTGACTTTGAGATAGCGGAAATAATTAAATTGAAACAGTAAATTATATATATTTTTTAATAAAAGGTTCACGCAAAACTCAATGGCAGTTTGCAACTGACTTCTGAGCGCATGTGACATACCTATCTATGGGCCCAAAATCCACCAAAGCGAAGAGGCTTTCAAACATCCAGTAAGATTTCGTCTTTCAAATATTTTATTGATTATTAAAAAATGCACACTTACTCACGCATTGTTCCGTTTTTAGCGGGAACTTTAACTACGTTTTTAACCGACTTCCCAAAAAGGAGGAGGTTCTCAATTCGACCGTATCTTTTTTTTTTTTTTTTTTTTTTTTNTCCCAAAAAGGAGGAGGTTCTCAATTCGACCGTATCTTTTTTTTATTTTTTTTTTATTTTTTTTCTTATGTATGTTCACCGATTACTCGAAGATGGCTGGACCGATATTCAAAATTCTTTTTTTGTTTGAAAGGGTATACTTCACAGGTGGTCCCATGGTAAGGAGTCCAGGATTTGATGATGGGATCCTGGATAAATCGAGAGAACTCTTCAAATTTCATACGCTTTTTTACGTCGATGACATTATTACCGGAGCGACTGTCACTGTGGGTGGGTGGGTATGGGTATTGAAGATATTATAGTTTTAGACCCGAAAACTGAAAAGCATTAAATAAAAAACTTTTTACAAAAAAACAAAACCGACTTCACAAAAAAACACTGAAAGGGATAAAAAAAAATTAAACTTTTCACATGGCTCTAGAAGTCGGTGGCAAAATAAACACAGTCAACAGACCTGCAGACACCGACTTCTAGAGCCATGTGAAAAGTTTAATTTTTTTATCCCTTTCAGTGTTTTTTTGTGAAGTCGGTTTTGTTTTTTTACCAATTCGAAAACGTAACTATGTATACTTTATGGTTATGGTTGAATAAGCTTATGACTTGACACAAAATCCTTGTTTACAACTAGTACGTTTACGTATGTACAAACGACAGCACATCGACCTACCAACCTGTAAAATTTCTTAAATAGATTTTCAATCTCATCGCTATAGTGGAGGGTTAATATTCGATTGGTCAAATTTGACAGATTCGGGTACCGTCACCTGCTATTGTCTGTACTTGATTCCTGAAAGTTATAAAAATATTGATTGATGCTAAAAAAAGTTTATGACTACCACAGAACATATAAAGGAGGTACCTCCTTTATATGTTCTGTGATGACTACCAGTAGACGCAACATTGTACCTATGCATATTACTGAGTTTTATTAAAAACAGGCTTAATAACTTTTACTGACGTAAAATGGAAATTTCCTTGTAACTTGTGAGAAGTTCTGGAATGTGAGCAGGTTTTATGCGGCGAATGGAAAAAGTCTACGTTAATGAGGTTATTTCTTATGAAGCAGGTTCAAGTTCAAGTACATATTAGGCTCGTTCGTTATATAGTGTAAATTGGTGTTAATATAATTATAAACTGCAAAGTATCTTTGATTGCTAATTAAATGAAATTAAAAACCGGCCAAGTGCGAGGTGGACTCGCGCACAAAGGGTTCCGTAAAATTATCTATGAAAAATGAACGTAGCTATTACCCACAACCATCCAAAATACAAATCTTTTTCGGACAGCAAAAAATAACTTTGTTTTTCATACAAATGTATGAATAACAAAGTTATAATTTGCGGTTTCACGCGTTTATTTTATGGAGACTGAGGACCCCCTTAAGGGTTGGCCTACATCTGGCAGCACGGAATCGCCTTTTTCGACCGAGACAGAAAGCATAATGCCGATCGCCTCGAGGATTCCACCGCGTGCTATCGCATTATGCTTTCTGTCTCGGTCTAGCAAATGGCAGTTCTAAGCGACAGAAAGAGAAAGGGCGACGGAAAAAGGCGATTCCGTGCTGCCAGATATAGTCCAACCCTAATATTTTACTTTAAAAAAAATTTAGTATTAGTTGTTATAGCGGCAACGGAAACATAATTTGTGAAGATTTCGGCTTTCTAGCTATCACGGTTTATGAGACCCTTCATGCGCGAGTCCATCTCGCACTTGGCCGGTTTTTTGACATTCTGAATTGTGACCTGTAATTCAACATGCGTCATACTAAATGTCAAAGTCGATGTATACTTAAATTGAAATAATTAGTTCCGTCATTTATTTTAGTGAGCAAAATTATTATATACTAGCTTCTGCCAGCGACTTCGTTCGCGGATCATGTCGCTTATGCCAGCGACAGTGCGTTTTCCCAACATTTCCCTTCACTGCTCTGCTCCTATTAATTGTAGCGTGATAAAAAGTATACTATAACCTGCTCAGGAGTATGAGTAATAATTGTACCAAGTTTCGTTAAAATCCGTCCAGTAGTTTTTGTTTCTATAACGGTTATACAGACAGACAGACAGACAGACGGACAAACAGACAGACAAAAATTCTACTGATTGCATTTTTGGCATCAGTATCGATCCCTTATCACCCCCTGATAGTTATTTTGGAAATATATTTCATGTACAGAATTGACCTCTCTACAGATTTATTATAAGTATAGATATAGACCTATTAAAAAATATTTTCCTTTCAGTTTGGTGTAATTTTCAACAACAGCAATAAAAAAATGGGTAAATTACTGAATAATGGACATGGTAAACGAAGACCTGCGCGTTTTATATAATTGTATGCCTAGTTTCCATTACTGTAGAACATTAAGGAAATACATGATTATCTGCAATCTGTTTGATATTATGGAAATTGTATTCAAAGACCAACAATGTATGACCATGAACTCGTATGTATGTATGTACAATTTAAATAATAAACAACATTTATATTTGGAACACATACGCTAAAATATGTGGCCTATTATGCGTATAAACATTTTGAGAATATTGCAAGTCATTATAGCTAGATATGATATGATTACTCAAATACTCAGTCAAAATATTGCAAACAATACAATTTGATTAAATAAGAGTCAAAACTGATTGATTATTATCATTAATCAAATACTGATCTACATAAGACCTTATATATGTATGTACCTACTTAAATTTTTTGACACGCTTTTTTAATATAGATTTAAGTTTTGTATTTTTTATGTAAACAAACTTATTTTTTATTAAAAATATAGATACTTATGTTTTGTTTAATTAGAATAAAAATTAATATCTCTGTACTTATTTATTTTGATTAATTGTTAAGTACAGGTTTAGTTACAGAACTAAGTATCTTTAAGCAGAATTATATTCCCAGACTATGTAACTATCTTTCTATTATGGATGATTCTATCATCTGATGAAGTATTTTTAAAAATTTTGAACAGTATTAAAATATTACAAAATTGAAGAATCAATGTTTATAGCAAAAACATAGAAACGCAAGCGAGTGACCTTGAGATTAGCAGTTAAGCAATTATACCACCTATTTCGCAGCCCAGTTGGGTAAGATATCATTGCCCCAACCGATTATGCAAATAACACAAAATATTTCTTTGTTATGATAAAGAATTCCATACATTGTGCGGTTTGTAAAATAATATCTGCACGTACAGACGACAACACATCAAGTTACCACAATTTGTCAAATTTCTGCAATAGATTTTTAACCTTATCACAATAGTGGAAGGTAAATGTTCGATTGGGAAAATTTTACAGATTCGGATAGGTGACCTGCTGTCGTCTGTACAATAACTGCATGAATGAAAGGTTTAAAATTGAAATCAACTATTTCTCTGCGTTTTCACCCGCGTCCCGGGGAAACATCTGCTCGTACCCGGATAAATATAGCCTTTGTAGCTCGGGAATAGTGTAGCTTTCAGAAATAATTTTTCAAACAGGTTCGGAGCCTTCAGGGTACAAACAAACAAACAAAAATGATTTTATTATATTAGTATAGAAGTATATCGATATTGTAAATGACATACTTATCATTTGAACATCTTTCACAGTAGTTACGTTAGTTAGTCGTTAGAAGCCATAAAGTCTGACAGTCAAGGAGAATATCAGGTTGCCCGAATAACTGGGGCGAGGAGGTCAGATAGGCAGTCGCTCCACGTGAATCACTGGTACTCAGCTGCATCTGGTTAGACTGGAAACTGTCCTCAAAATAGTCGGAAAATGCTAGCTATGCAGGCATTTAATAAAAAAAATGTTCCACTCAAGTGATAAAGCTTACATACTCTTCTTATTGTAAACTGCGTATATCTTACTCTGGTTTAACATACTTGCAAAGCAAGTTAAACAAGTGCGGTAATGACACAATTATACATTCAGACTATAACTCCAGTAAATGGCTCTTATTACTATATTTTAACAAGAAAAACAAACAATAAACTACCACATATTTCAAAAATACACTGAGGAAACACTTGATGCCGAACGTGATATGAATGCCAAAATGTCATTTGGGCTCAGTCACCTTAATTAATATACACCAGAAGTGCCAACTATTAATCATATTGTACGTGACTGTACTGTAAGTTTCGCAAGTACAGCTATTGACAAAATATTAGCTTGATCCACGTCCGTTCAAATCGACACAAGATTTTAACGTAAGATTAAAAATTTCAGTGCAAACTGTTGTACCTATCCCTAAAGTTACATCTTTGATACATAATATCATCATCAGCTTTTTTATCGTCCCACTGCTGGGTAGAGGCCTCCTCTCACGCAGAGAAGGATTGAGCATTAGGGATGAATTATGCTAGACAGTGTCGGGCGGGACCCGGGCGAGGCACGGACGAGGCTCGGATTCAAAACTCCACCTCCACGAGCGAGTGTCATTCAGGACACGGATGCCGTTCGGCGTTTCATTTATTAACTTAGAAATAATTTATTTGACATTTGCAAAATAATACCCGAAATGGGTAGGAGATTTTTAAACCAGCTTATATTTAAAATATTTAATTTCCACAAACAAGCTAAACTCACTCGTTCTACAACACAAGTAAAGGACTATTTCCCAAATATTTTTCACAACATACGCGGCCATAAAGCAAGCCGCCGCGCCGTGTTGCAATCGGAACGGTAATAATACCGTGTTCAAGTTCGAGGTTACTTGCACAACGTACGTAAGTATGTATGTACGTTTTGTTCATGACACGCGTGTTGTATGCCATACGGTAAATAGTAATTTAATGATCGTCATGGTATGTAAGTAGCCGGGAAATGGTGGGTTGATACCATGGGTATAGTTACGTATGAGGTACTATGGAAGTGATTTCATAAATGAAAATATGATTTGTTATGACTGTTATGAGTTTCGGTTTGATAAGAAGAAAAAAAAAAGTCAGTAAAAGTTAAAGAAAAATATTCCTTTTACCATACTATTTTATCATCGTCCTATTAATATTCAGTTAATAAAGAAACTTTTTTAAATTTGAAACTTAAAACCAACACTTTAAGAATACGATTTGAAAACCAACAAAAACATCCTTGTCATCTTGCAGCTGTTCCTAGTATTCTAACTATCCATCTGTTGACTAAAGATAGAATTTTGGCATAAGCTCCATACAAGAAATGTCAAAGTCCTATCTCTGGTAAGCAAATCCACAGATAGATAGGTTATTGAAATCAACCGTTATCACCCAACCGCTTATGGTAGGAATATTGGTAAATTAAAAACAATTTTATCTAGCAATATATATCTAGTAATAGTACAAGTTTAGCGCTTTGCATCATGTTTAGGCAACGTTTGCATCACGCGTTGCGCCTCTTGACATGCGTTGCGAGATGTTCCACTGATTTTGTTTGCTATGAGTTATGCTTGCACAGATTTGGTTGGCTAGGGTGTAGTTGCTTATGGCTGTATCATAAAATCATATTGCCATATTATGGTCACATTTAGAAACGTAAAAGTTGGGATTCATAAATGTTTGTACAGGTATTACGCGAAAACTACTGAACGGGTTTTAGCGAAACTAGTCATTAACAGCTGATGCCAGATATCAGAAATGATATCAGAAAAATAAATGAATTAATAATAATATTATTTATTTAAGGCATAACATATAGACTACCTACTTTATATCAAGGTGCGGGTGGGTAGAAGTCAAAAGTTATACTTTTATAACTTAATTAGACAGGTTCCTATAAAAAGTCAAGCTTAGTTACACACAAGGAGTTGGTCTCATGATTTGAAGAGGATTTAGTTAGTATAAATTATGCAGTATCAGATCAATATGCAGTAAAACTTTATTGAAAAGGAATGGATTATTAGCAGTTTTCCGCGATTGCATCTTCCTACAAAAACTAGCACGGGATGAAAAGTTAACGGAATGAATTCCCGGATAAATCTCATTTTATCGATTAGTTCATTCATTTATTATTTCCACTTCGTTTTACAGCGTAACAGAATATAGTTAAGAACTTATTGCATCGGCATGATAAATATTGAGTTACTCGTATATGTACTAAAAATTAGATAACTTTTTGCATAATCTGAAACTTACATTGATTTTCGTAACATAGATGATAGTTTAATAGTTACAAATTGGAATTGCAAAACACATTCCTCAAGCTTGTTAGCTTCAAAATTTGCGCAGATTAGTAATTATTTAATTATGTATTATTTCATATGACAAAATTAAATTGAAACATGCAAAAATAAAAGCGTCTGGACGCATCTAGTCGGTATTTTGGAAGCGGATTTTACACTTGAAATACAAAATAAATATTTATGAATCACGGTTACTGAGCGTGTTTTGGAATTGGTATTTTATGATCGTTGACATCAAGTTATTTTTGTAAGCAGTAACAAGTATGCGAAATCGAGAGCGTAGAGTAACGAGATTCCACAATAAGGACTCGTTCCAAGGACCAAGAAACCTGCTGTGTACTGGATGACCTTTGAAGGAATCAAGATCTATCCTCGCTATGAAGAACGTTCAGGACATACAATATTAGTACAGACAACAGCACATCAAGTTACCACAATCTGTCAAATTTCTGCAATCGATTTTTCAACCTTATCGCAATGGTGGTAGGTAAATGTTTGATTGGTAAAATTTGATAGAATCGGGTACCGTGATCTGATGTTGTCTGTACATACGCGTATGTAGGTGGGATCTAGAACTGAACGCCTGTAACTGGTTTATCACGGATATAAAAATGCTAAATGAGTACAGGATATACAAAAGCGGTTTTCTGAAAATAGCTAAAATAAAATAGGTAGAATGCAAAAAATGTAAGCGACGAGGACCAAAATTCTTATGCGTTTTATTAGTTTTATGCTTTTAGTTTAAAATAATGTTGTTTTAGTTTGAGTTATAAAAAATACAGTGTTTTTCATTATCAATAGCTTCAAAAGTAGCTATTTTACTTTGCGTGTACTTAAGTCTTTTAATAGATATCAGATTTCAATACACAATAAATATTATTGCTAACGCCAAGCGATATTTTACACGAACTATGTAGCTCATTAACTAGAAGTGGCTATTAACTACCAGGCCAAGGATGCAACTAGTCTTATTGTCCAAACGCACCGATCAACATTACCAAAGGATATCATTAATTTTGCTAATGAATAAGAAACCGCACAAGGCCTTGGACGGAGTAATTAACGCCTTCAATGATTAATTATTTTATGTAATTGTGAGTTTCAAGAGGAAAGCTGTATGTTTGGTTGTCAAGGACTCTTGATCACAAAGATATAATGACTTTTGCTTAGAAACGCCATGTTGTCGCTTCTCGGAATTTTATTTCAATGGTTTTTAAGTTTTGGTATTGCGGAGCCTAGATTTAGTAAGTATCACCATCTGCAATTAATCTAGTATTCTAGTATTTTTTTAAACTTCTTATTATTAAAAGTATCTTATTTTTAATTACCTACATAGTTGAAATGCGCATAATTTAAAACTTAAGTGTTTTTATTCAATGTTTTATTAGTGCGATGTATTATTAAAAAAAATCTTCAAGGATTCTTTGCGTGAGTTTTAGTGCCTACATTATGTATACTTAAAATTGGCTAATTAAGTGTTTTTAGAATATAAAATACATTATCTACAAGGTTTTTTTCTGGCCATTATTCCACGATGCCTAGGTATGTTAATATATGTACGAGTTCCGATTTCCTTAATTAGATAAGATTTTATGAAAAATCTTCAGGATACTTACCTAACCAGTTTCACGCAGTGTAATGAGTATACCAAAAGACCCTCTAAGCAGTTTGGCATTTATAATAAAAATGTGATAAATAAATAAAATCTTACCCTATATTTTCTTCTTAACCGTATTCAAAAATTTCATGCTTAATCTCAACTCGTAAATTCTGGTTCAATGTATCTTATAAACCTCTCCTATTATAAATCCCTTCTTAAGCCCTCTAGCCCTAATACCACCGTAAAAGTCTTAGTAATTATGCTATAAAAACATGCAATCGCCCTACATTTCCACACACGTCTTAGGCGTAGGCCCAGTTTCATAGGATCGAGATAAAATGTTCCAGATAATATTTAGATGATGCCATAGAAAAGTAGTCAAAATTAAACACATTTCTACGGCATTATCTGTCAGTTAGTTATCTAGGACTTTATCTGGGCCTTAGCCTTATATAGGTAGGTACAACTCACTCGAAAAATAGGAGGTTCTGCTTCCCGCCGTTCTTTCCAACGAACGACACGTCGAACCACATCGTACACAGATAGTTACAACCCAATCAGTCCGATCATAAAAATCACTTAAAACATAAGTGAGATTGAGGGACGTGTACCATAGAACACTGATTTATTTAATAAAACATCAAAATGTTAGTTAAATGCGCGGTGCACACAACACGACTTTCACTAGTATGCCAGCTGCAGTTGCAGCGCGGTGCTGTTGCATAATAATTAGAGGAAACGTTTCGAAAATCAGCATAATACACAATAGAGGTGCATCCTGCGATGCATCCTGCGTTTAGTGCAGTAGGTACGTTTATACATTGTGTGATCGACATGTTCGTGCAGTGTGTTCGCAAAAGTCGAACGATTCGGTTGTTCCAGAATAGCGAAGAAAATTGCCTCATGGCTCCGACCTAGATTCGTAAATATTATCATTTAGTATCGTCGCTAAGAACAGGTCAACAAGATTGTCTATGTTTTAGTTGCATGTAGAAAAGGAGGTGCTATGCAATGACTATTGTCTTCCGCGTTGAGATGACTTTTTTGGATACTTATGTCTGTGTTAAAATTTACGGGTTGTTTGAGATTGAGATAGGATTAGGCCCAAAAGTTTTAAAACCCTAGTAACACTAAAAAAAAACAAAAATATCCAAAAGGTAGCGAAACTGTAAGTAGAAGCGCTACACGCATTAACCTACCACAATCTGACAATTTACTTCAATACATTTGCAATCTTATCACAATAGTGGAAGGTC
Source organism: Heliothis virescens (assembly GCA_002382865.2). Lineage (NCBI taxonomy): Eukaryota > Metazoa > Arthropoda > Insecta > Lepidoptera > Noctuidae > Heliothis > Heliothis virescens. The sequence goes on from NWSH02000517.1 coordinate 2,419,053, forward strand.
CATGTTCGATTGGTAAGATTCGACAGGTTCGCGTAGGTTGACCCGCTGGCGTCTGTACCTACCAGTAGTGTACTACTGTGTGTTGCCAATCAAATAGGATTAGTTTCAATGAATAATGTATGTCACGTGTTACTTCACGCATAATATTATTACTGCTCAGAGTTTACGACCGGAGTCGAATTTATGGCAATACTATTTGTGGCCATTTTGCCAATTCTTATTACGACTTGTATTTTTAGTTAGTAAGTATTTTATGTCATCCTGGGTCAGTACAAAGAATATAGAAAACATGAACTTTTTTATGAAATTGGACTCAAACATCATTTATCACAGTCATTAGGTGCATATTGGGGGATGTTCGCCAATGTGTAAGTATTGGATGCTCACTCATTTTCATTTTCATTTCATTATTTTGTGCTAGGCTATTATTCATTTCATTGCCAGCCTTTTTATCGTCTACTGACATGGAGTTAATGTTTAGGACGGTTTCACAATATATGTAAAGGTGAACCTCTGTGCAAAATTTCAGCTTTATAAGTTTGGGCTCTGCGTTGTTGAATCAGTGAATGAGTCAGGACTTTGATTTTCATATGTAGGTATACATTAACAAATACTTATGGAAATGAGTTTCCAAAAATATAAGACAATAACATAGCCAACGCGTTTCTGAATATAAGTACTGCAAAAAATATAACAATAGAACTATGTAACAATGAATTTACATAATACATTTTAATTATTACAATCATTGGTTTCTAATTATCAGTTTTAAGTACCCACTTAGGTGCTGTAATAGCTTGCCTAGCCGCTTAAAGTCTAACTATAGTCGTAATTTAATTTAATTGATTGGTGTCGTTTACAATTCCACGAGACTGTCAGTTGGATATGGTACAAGTGTGACTTGCTTTAAAAAGGCTGATGATGACTTCAGCCTTTGTTATTCCATTGCAGGGCACGTTAATCACCACGTTCAAGGATATGAGATTTCAGATTATAGTCCAAGTTCGGTAAGAGGACGAAAAGCACTTTGTTTTTCTATCAAGCCTTTAAAGGGTTAATTGATCAGCCCGTTTATATTAATTAATTTATAACTATTAAGGCACGGTACTTTTTTTTAATATCTCAGTGCAACAATTTTCATGATCAGCATTTGTATTTTGTTCAGTAATCACATTATTATTCAATACGAGTATGTAGAATTTACTTTAGTTTAATGTTTAAGTTAATGAATTTATAAAATAAACAGCGGGTTGTTCTAACCAGATATCTACGTTCTGAAGCAGATATCTACTATAACTGGCCCAAAATAATAACTGTTATATTGTAGGATATCGACATCATACGCTTAAAAAATATTTATCAGAAACCGCCCACATTTTTCCTGTGGGTCACACAGGGTCACACATTTACAGATTACATTATCGCTATCACTTTATTTTATCTGTTATCATATGCATTTCTGTATGTATATATTTTTTATTTAGGTATGTACAAAAATAGCATTATCATAATTTTATTTTGATTTTTTATCTAACTGCAATAGATGGATGAATGTTTAATACTTAAAACAAAATGTTTCTATGGTTAGTTAAAATATCCGATATATCTCTAGATCTGTCGTAGCTAAACAGTTTTTGATTTTAATTACCTGCTTCATAAAATGCTCAATAATTTCATGAAATGGTTGCATTTCATGATGTGGTCAACTTCATTCAATCGATCCACGACAAGTGAAGAGTTTTATTAGAAAATGAATCCAGTACGAAACAAAATTTCTTTGACACAACACCATAAGTCCCCCTTATCTAACACATCAAAGCTGACCGCCTGACCTTGAAAATACCCCATAAGCCCGAAAGTCAATGTCGCGCATCAACACGTATAAGGTCAATGGTCGGCGCGTGATCGAGACGCGCCCGCGCAGGTTTTGTAACGGCGCATGCGCGCTCAAACAAATTGCCCTAACTAGCTGCTAGATCTGAAGGTTTCCTTCCTAAGGAGATAGTTGCGTAATTTGTGAGCAAAGGTGACTTGGTAAAATGAGATCATTTTCTTTATTGTAGGCGAAGATAACGAGAATAATGTGTCTCTTGAGCAGTTTTCTCGTTTGTTATGTTTAAAGTCTTCTTCTTCTTGGCGAGTCGATGGCAATCAGTCTCAAATTTTTGAGGCCCAGTAGTTGGCCACGCACACGGCATTATCAGTGGCGGCGATATAGATCTTTTACTGTGCACGAGTTAGGGCATATTGGGCAGCACAGAAGGTGCCGCATGGTTTGTGGTGCAGCACCGCAACCGCATCTATTGTCGTCAGTGTAGGTAGCCCCACCCAGATAGGTTGTCCTTGCATCTGCCAACCTGTGTACGTAGTCTGTTGAGAGACTTCCATACAGGCCACACTAAATCATGACCCAATGGGAGTCGTTCGACTTGTTTAAAGTGATCCCGATTCAAAACGGTTCCAAAAAAATAGAATTTTATTACTGTTCATCATGGAAAGCCCCAACTTTCTCTGTTAGTGGGATTTTAATCTCTTTCAGTCGTAGCAGACGACAGCAGGTCAACCTACCCGAATCGTTCATATTTTACCAATCGATCATTAACTTATTGTGATAAGGTTGAAAATCAGACAAAAGACAGATTGTGCTACGTTAATGTGCTTGGCGTCGGTACTTACTATAGACCCTGAAATGATCATGCAGCAGTAATTTGATGAAAAAATAGCTACGTAGTATGTACCTAAATTACTTAACAAGAACACTGACAACCTTAGTTAGTCTCAGTAATTGCAGCTATTGTGTTAAAAGACACTTGTCATGATGTTTTCTGCTATAATTCAGTGATGAGCATTTTCAGTCTAACAACACTGTTTAGAGTAGGTATATTGTGATCATTAGACGGTAGTTGCGACCCAAGGGTATTTTTTTTATTAGTCAGAAATCTTATTTGATTGTTACATTGCTGCTTGCTTGCTATATGTTAGTAGTAGGTACTTTTGAGTTTATTGTGTGTGAAACAAACAAGGTACAGACGACAGCACATCAAGTTACCACAATCAGTCAAATTTCTGCAAAATATTTTCAACCTTATCACAATGGAGGCAGGTTAATGTTCGATTGGTAAAATTTGACAGATTCGTTCGTATACGTTGACCTGCTGTTGCCTATACTTAAATCAGTACCAGGAGTGGCATCAAATGGATTTATGTAAATTGTCATTATAATGTGATGCTGTCATAAAGTGTATAATAAGCTATAGGTATATACTGACTGTAGAAATCTATAACCTATCTATCTATCGATTTGATTACTAGAGATAAGAATTTGACATTACTTGTATGGACCTAATGACAAAATTAAATTTCAAGCACTTTGCAAGCACTTCATCACAGGTACCTGATAATTGAAAAATAATTAATTAATGTATTAAGAGAGCATAAGGACCATAAGGAGAAAAGGGGGCAAAGTATGTAGGTATTATAATAATGATTAAGACATACCACGGCGCTTTTTCCATAAGAGTTTGTGTCGCTCCATTTTTATTCGCCTCTGCCGTTGCTGTCGCCATGTTTACTTCTGAAATTAGATAAAAATCTAGTTAATATTATTCAATAGTCTAATGACGAAATAACGCAAGCTTTTGATATACAACGGTTAAACAACCAAGCATTCATATTATAAGGTACTAGCTTCTGCCAGCGGCTTCGCCCGCTTCCCGAGGGAACTATTTCCCGAACACGGATAAAAAGTACCTAGCTTATGTTGTTCCTCAGGGTCTATTCTATCTCTGTACCAAATTTCATCAAAATCGTCTCACTGGTTTAGGCGTGAAAGAGTTACAGACAGACAGACAGAGTTACTTTCGCATTTATAATATTAGTAGGGATAGTTCAACATATTGTAATTGATTTCGTTGTAACTTAGTAACGTTGTTGCTTGCTATATTTTATTTTCATTTTGAAAGTCAGTAATTGCACGCTGTCAATACCTACANAGTAGGGATTATTACAAAGTAAGTAGAAAGTGTCTGTTTGTAGCGGATTTTAATAGCCCTAAACAAAAGACAAGAAATGCTAACATTTCGCAGTTATTACACTACAGGCCCTTTCTTTAACAAGTTTCTTCGCAAGACTGTCGGTATGCGAACTGACATAACAAGCAGGTTCATCTAGTATATTTCCTTCGTCTATAGAACAGTATGGAAAATTTTAATGTACCAATTTGTGACGGTTACAAGTGTGTGAACATTGCTTGTCGTCTTAATTGCTTCAAGCATATTTTGTGTGTGTGTGTGTGTGTGTCATAATATGTTACAATTTAGATGTTGTGGTAATGTTACCGGTATTCTGAGTAATGGGATACCTATTGGACGACCTGATATGCCTACCAATAAGTACATATCTTAAGAATTTTATGTTGTGATTGGTTCAAAAATAATGGGACTGTGCTAAGATTCCATATTTCTAGTAAAAAAGTGACTTAGGTTCAGGTTCCTTCTTCATGGAAATGATACCTATTCAAATATTATATACCCAATTAAAATAGGTAGATTTTATGTTTTTTTTATTACTTAGTTACTCGTGAACAGAAGTCCATAGATTGTATATTTAAATGGATAACATTATTGAGGAAAAAATATTGAATTATTATCACATTGTAGGTATAAAGATTTCATAGACTTACAATATCCATAAAATAAATACCTTATGAATGCTCAGAGTCCATACAAGAAGCAGACAAAGTCGACAGTTTTATAAAAGACTAGCTTCCGCTGGCGGTTTCACCCGCTCCCGTGGGAACTACTTCACGCACCCGGATAAAAAGTCTATACCCTCCCTCGATAAACGGGCTACCTTACACTGAAACAACTTTTCAAATCGGACCAGCAGTTCCTGAGCTTAGCGCGTTTAAACTAACAATTTTTTCAGCTTCAAATTATTAACCCTTAACTGGAATCGCTATTTTATTCAACATAACTGGAATCGTGGGTCCAAATGGACCCTAGAAATAAAATACAAGTATTTTTATAATAAACGTGCAATTTGCACTCAAATGGGCCCATGGGTGTTTTAATAAAAGTTTAATTCATCATATAAATCAAATTTTATTAACCAAATTATTAGTGTTAACTATTTTATTGGACTTTATGTCTTGGGTCCTAAATTTTGTAAAAAATTTTTAGTCTTCTCTTTGGCATGCTAAATTATAATAATAAAGAACTAAACTTAAAGAACTAATAATACTGCCGGGTTTTACGTATCTTCCCGTTAGCAAAAATAAAAATCTTTTATAATATCAATCAAAATTAAAAAAAATGACAATCAGTTCTAAACCCCTAAAACTTTTATATGTAAGTTTATTGTGGGTTCTGACTCTGGAGGTGCTAGGTGGTGTTTTGTACCATTTAAACCTATTTTATACGAGCTGGATGGCTTTGAAATATCTTCTTGGTCCACTTCAGCTTCAACTTCATGGNAGCCGATTTGAAAAATTCTCTCTTCATTATGTAAGAGAATACACACTGATTAGCCTCATTATCATCCGGCCAGGATCTGATGATGGAAACTCTGAGAAGTCGAGGACAACTCTAGAAAATTGAGGGCATGCACCAAGTAAAAACTTGATATTCGTCGGTATATCGAGTGAATCTACATGACCGAGAAGTGTGGACCTTACCTGATGATGGAGACGACAGAAAGTCAAGAGAACTCCTCATAGGTATGTAGCAATTACTACGTGTTTGGACTTATTTAATTCGTATTGGCGAGATCTTTGCACAGATAAAAGTTTGACTGCCATTGTGTGACATGTCAAGTTTTTACTCCATGTGCGCCCACAATTTTCTAGAGTTGCCCTCGATTTCTCAGGGTTTCCAGTTCATCATCAGATCCTGGATATCAAAATTAAGATCTTCCTTCTTTTGAGAAGTCGGTTAGCAATGCAAACTAGCGTTGTGACCTATACAATCCTCTGAAATCATTTGATTGTTATATATTTTTAAACGATCCTGTACATTCTTCTCCATGGAATTTGAATGCAATATTCATATATAATGAAAGGTCTTATTATTCCCTTTAAATTAAAACCATTTTCATTCATGTCCGCCACTTTTGGCAAAGTGGGTCCAATTCGCCCAATGACCTTTTGTAAAAAAATTTTAGTCTTCTCTTTGGCATGCTAAATTATAATAATAAAGAACTAAACTTAAAGAACTAATAATACTGCCGGGTTTTACGTATCTTCCCGTTAACAAAAATAAAAATTTTTTATAATATCAATCAAAATTAAAAAAAATGACAATCAGTTCTAAACCCCTAAAACTTTTATATGTAAGTTTATTGTGGGTTCTGACTCTGGAGGTGCTAGGTGGTGTTTTGTACCATTTAAACCTATTTTATACGAGCTGGATGGCTTTGAAATATCTTCTTGGTCCACTTCAGCTTCAACTTCATGGCCAGATGAAGAATCACTTGAATGAGAAGAGGATTCAAATTGCGGCTCATTACTGTCACTAGTTTCGTCATCACAAGGTTTAAAATCACTCAATGGTTCTGGTTCTGAGTCATTTTCATCAATTAGTAGCTCTTAGATATCTTTTTCCGTTAGATTAAGGGCTATTTTTCCAAAACAGTAGCTAAAACAATACAATATGAATAAGTATACAATTTAAAAAAAGGTTACGTACTTGGTATCGTGGGTCCAATGGGACCCGCGATTGCTCTTTACCTCCACATCCAAGTAAATTCCAAGCGCCATGTGTCTGGCATCCGATACTCCTTCCCACGTAATGAGATTAGCTTGGCGCGCACAACTGTGACTGCGCGCGATTCAAAATTAGACGATTTTTTTGTTGCTGTCGGGTCCAAAGTGACCCACGATTCCGGTTAAGGGTTAA
>NWSH02000517.1:2462157-2489154 GCA_002382865.2 Heliothis virescens
CAATTCTTAGTATTTTAGAAGGTGTAGCTTAACTACGGCGTAGTGTCGATACTTTATGTGGATTTAAGGAATGATATCTCCCCTCTAGCAATGAGTCATATACCAATTAAAAGGTTTTTTAAGACCTTCATTTTGTCCTAACACTCTACTTACCAAGTCTTAGTATTTGAGAAGATGTGGCTTAACAAAAGTGTATTGCCGATACTTAATATGGATTTAACTGTGCCCCGGGATGGTATTAGAAAATATATTTCACGATCAGTAGGTGCTAATGCCGTTAACGCTAGTACCTAGCCCGAAAATAATTGTAGAACGTTGCAGCTGCCGTTTCTCCCTTCCCGTCCGGCTAACTGCTCAAGGTTTCTTGGACTCCTCAAATTGAATGAAACATTGGAAAGATGTTCGTCTTTCTCTATTTAAGTAAGATTTAACGTAAAACTAAAATAAAAAAATATTCAATATTATTTTTTCATATTTTTTGTTTAAATAATCAAAAAAATAATTGCACAATATAATTTTTGGTAGAAGATACGTTTTAGAGTACAAAGAACAAGATCCCGTTGGTTTTATGTAGATTGATTCAGTTGCCTAGAGATCCGAGGTAAAAACCCCCAGTAACTCCACTATTTAGTATTGTTTGAAATCAGCAGAAATTGTTAAATTCTATGATAAATAAATATTATTAGATAAGCTTCTGATATTACTTATATCTATTATAATCTGTAGATAATGCTTTTTTTTACGTAAGACACTAATTAACAGTGTTTAGGTATTTTACTTACCTAGCAATAGTAATTAGGACATCTGGAATTATAATAATTTAATATCGTGGTATGCGATATTTTACAAAGCAGATGACAATATATCTCATTTATTTATTAATATACATAAAAATTACATTTTTAAATATTAAATACAAAAAACATGTAAAAAGCATTTAAAAATATACAATATTATTATTATCAGTTTTTTAATAAATAATTAGGTAAGATTTGTAATTTTATATATCTACCTATTGAGGCCTGAAAAACTTGAAAAAGTAATTTATTTAATTTACGACTGAATATTTAGACCAAGTTTTTTTAACTGGATTCAAAAAAGGAGATTCTCACTTTGGCCTATATGTATCATCTATGTTGGTAAGCGAGTACCTCGTGTTTGGCTGAAAAGGTTTTAGGTAAATTATACGACTGAAAAAAGCAAAATATAAAAACGTTTTACAAAAAAACTAAACCAACATAAAAAGGCACTATTATAAAAACCAAAAACCTATTGATACATTGGGTGGGGAAATAAACACAACAGCATCCACTATACTCCGACTTTTTGCTTTTCAGTATTTTTTTCATAAGACTTTTTTTGCATTAGTTAACGGAATTTATTAAAAGATATTTATTTGAGGTTCATCATTATTGGAACTATGTTTATTCAAAGCCGCGCGGATCGATCGATCATAAGGTTAAGCAACGCTTGACGCGGTCGGTCCGTGGATGGGTGACCATCTTTTCATAACGAGTTCTTCCGGTTTCGGAAGGCACGATAAACAGTCGGGTCCCGCTGTCATTTGAACATCTTTGGCAGTCGTTACGGGTAGTCAGAAGCCCCCAGAAAAGTCTGACAACCAGTCTTTACCAAGGGGTGCCAGATGGCCGCGCAAGGTAACTGGGTGTGAGGTCAGATAGCGCTCCATGTAAAACACTGGTTCTCAGCTGCATCCGGTTAGACTGGAAGCCGACCCCAAAATAGTTGGGAAAAGGCTAGGCAGATGATGTTTATTGATACGAGAAAAATATAAATTATTGAAACCATGTTTATTGATACGAGAAAAATTTAATTACTAGCTTCCGCCAGCGGTTTCATCCGCTTTCCCGCGGAAACTACTGCGCGCACCCGGATAAAAAGGGTAAATGGGCTATCTAACACTGAAAGAATTTTTCAAATCGGACTAGTAGTTCCTGAGATTAGCGCGTTCAAACAAACAAACATACAAACAAACTCTTCAGCTTTATACTATTAGTACTCATATATCTCGCTTCCTGAATATGACAGGTGACTAATATGCTCCGTTTGGTTGTAATTATAATGGCACATATTAAAAACAACACGTTTTTAATTAAACATACTTACCTTGAAGGACGATGTCAACTTGATCACATTGACTTTTGACCAGAAATTAATATTATTGTCAAGATAAACTTTAGTTCAGGAACACAAATAAAAATACAAACATCTAAACAAACACTTGCGAACCTCCTGCTTTTCTGGGAAAAAATCGGTTAATAATGTCTTTGTAGTTACTTCGTTTGACAAGCTCTAACTACGGATTTAAATAACTTATCTATCTGTCGATTTGGTTACTAGAGATAGGAATTTGAAAGTATGAAGCGAATGTCAAAATACAATTTCTGGCAAGCATCAAGCTATCCAAATTATTTCTTCAATAGATTTTCAACTTTATTTCTAAAGTATAAGGTTCAATGTTGATTGGGATTTTGATGTGCTGGCATCTGTACTATGATTTCCAAATGCTACCTAGTTTAAAGATTATTACTAGTATACTTTTACCTAATATAAATAGATAACTGATAAATATTTTCTATCAGACTTATTTAGGGCAAACAGACTTTGAACCCTTGGTTATAAAAACGTGATTTCATGATGATAGGAAACAGACCATACTCATTGTAAACATATTAGATTGATAATAATGTATTGGTTGATTGATAGCGGTTATTTTAGTAATCTGTAACAGGACTTAGATATTACACAATCTTATTAAGATTATTGCTTAGTTACCAACTTGTGCCAGGGAAAGATTTTCTCGCCTGTTGCTTACCTAACATTTTATGGCATACGACTTGCACCGTGCAAACATCTCGCTCGGGCAATTCTTGAATTGTCGAGACTTACATACTGGTCGTATGCAAGATTTGCAAGTAAAATTGAACGGAGTTTAAAATAAATATAGCTACTTACTTAAATTATGTATAAAAATAGCATAAGGGTTGTTTTGACCAGGTGCGGGAAGAAGTTTACTAGAGACACGGATACAACCCGTAGGATATGCTTATATTAGTTAAAATTACCAGTAAAATTCCAATATTGTAACAGATAACCGGTGCAGGCCATGGCATGGGACGGGAGGTGGCTCTGCGCTTCGCCAGGCTGGGCGCCAAGATAGTCTGCGTGGACATCAACCCTAAAGGGAATGACGAAACCGTAGCCATGATCAAGCAGGAGAAGGGGCAAGCTTACGCCTATGTGTAAGTATTTTTATTATTTTGGAGTGAGGGAATAGGGAGTGCACCTGTGTCTGCGCATATGCTTGTGCACTATAATATGTCCTGTGCAGCTGACTGATGTCCTTATGTGAGAACAGCTACTGCGGCCGACAATCAGCTAGGACGCCATCTTCATTTTGGCACTACAACTTTCCATCCCCGGCCGAAGATCTAGAGAACGCCCCAAGACTAGATGGAGTGAGGTAGTGGTGAAGGATATGAAGGAGTGCCAGGTATCCAAGAGTGACGCTGAATGTAAAGCGAAGTCCGGAGGAAAATCAGGAAAGCTGATCCCACCACCATGTGGGATACACAGCAGGAAAGAAAGACTGAGATTTTTTCGACGTCATGTTTTATGCAATAGTTCGTCGGCTGATATTAAGCGCCTTCGATCGTCGACCTAGCTGAATTTTAAAAGTATTTGCCTGGTAGTAGGCAAATACTTTATACCTACTAAGATAATATACTTCTAAGTATATTATCTTGTAAAAACCCTACATACCTGCAGACGCTAGCAGGTTCACCTATCCGAATCTGTCTTTACCAATCAAACATTAACCTTCCACAATTGTGATGAGGTTGAAAATCCATTGAAGGAATCTGACAGATTGAGATAAGTGTAATGTGCTGGAATTCTGTTATTTTTTTTTTTTGGAAGAAAAAAATTGTTTAAGTTTATTTCCCATCGTTTATATGTATATTTAATGGCCAAAAAAAATATTTAGGAGTGACCTGTTTGACGCCTTGTTATGTAAATGCTCGTTGAATCTGTTTTTGTTGTTAAATATACGCGTGTATGTAAATAACAGCAGATTCTTGGTGTCAGATTAACATAGTAAATCTATGTCCAAGTCAAAATACAAGGCCTCATTTTTACGATCTAGTCCTTAAACCGGAATTACCTACCAATTTTTTATGATCATTCATACAAAAACCAGGCGAATAGAATAAATATTTATTTACATAAAGCAATTAATTATGTTATACTTAATTTACAGGTTTTTTCTATCACAATGAATAATTTCTAAAAATATTAATAGACATCACATTATTGCGCTATAGGCATAAAATCGAACAGGTTATAGAAAATTCCAATACACTACATGTCATACTTATTTATATTGATTATAAAGTAGCTACAAATATCAAAACAAATATTATTTAATAAAGCTTCAATTATTAGCGTTGCTCATAAAGTTAAGCAACACTTGGCGCGGTTGGTCCGTGGATGGGTGACCATCTTGTCATACTTATCGAGTTCTTCCGTGTTCCAGAAAGTCTGACAACCACTGATACCAATGGTTATCGGGTTGCTCGGATAACTGAATTGTGGAGGTCAGACAGGTAGTTACTCCATGTAAAACACTGGTTCTTAGCTGCATCTGGTTACACTGAAAGCTGACCCCAACACAGTTGGGAAAATGATATAAAAAACGCAAGCCACAACTGGCCTCTCGTTCCTCTGAGTTCCCCACTCCTTATTTTCCAAGCCATGCATTAGCCATTTTTGATCAGTATTTTAATCATACCATGTGCAATATCCTCAGGTGTGACGTCACAGACAGAGCTGCAGTCCTAGCGCTTGCTGAAAAGGTGGAACGCGAAGTAGGAGTGGTGACGATCCTCATCAATAATGCTGGTATCATGCCCTGCAAGCCAGTGCTCAAGCATACGGAGAAGGAGATCAGGACCCTCATGGATATCAACGTGAATGGAAACCTATGGGTACGTATCTATTGTTTTATTAGGTAACTACTTAGTGAACTGATTTTTTTCGATGGGATATCATCAGATGACCCCTACCACTGTGGGTGACAGCGTGAGGGACTGTCAGACTTTTACTGACTAAAACCCACCGTGTTCCTTCTTGAGCCCTTTGTGTTCCTAGACCGCAGTAACTCTTTCGAACAATTCCGCAGTAACTAGCGACCCGCGTCAATGTTTAAATGAGGTTGTTTTTAAGTCGAACCCTTAAGTAGTTCCTGAGACTAACGCGTTAAACAACCCAACAAACAAACTTTTCAACTTCATAATATTAAAGCCCAAGCTTTTTTGCGTCTTGTTTTCATTTTTTATTATGAAAACAAAGATATTCGAATACCCGTTTTATCAGATCAATGTTTTTGATTGTAATAAAATCAAGCAAAATGGACTTTGCACGGTGACATGTGTGAATTAGCATAGAGTAAACAACTATAATCTTTAAATTTAAATAAATCACGATATGAACCTAAAATTATGTAATTAGAAGAAAGTATATTGCAAAGATTATTAATTATTTTTATCCGTGTCCTAAACTTAGTACTAGGAGGCTATAGTTAGCGCTTATGTAAAATTAACAATGCACTGCATTCTTATATTTTGGACAAAATAAGCAAAACAAAGCATGAATATGCATGATACAACGATGCACAATGTAATTTTTTGCTTAAAATCATGATAACATCCTCAGTATAAGTAATTGAGTCTCAAAACGGTTTTATTCTTAATTTTTATTTTTGAGGTGATTCAATTTTCACAGAAAACGGCACGATTTCCAACAAAGATATTCAATACGGGATTTTATTTTTAACCGACTTCCCAAAATGGAAGAGGTCCTCAATTCGATGGAATCTATTCTGAAAGCCTTGCAGAACCTGGTTTTAGTTTTTTATTTCATTAACGATAGTGTTTTTAGGTTTCCGTACCCAAAGGGTAAAACGGGACCCTATTACTAAGACTTCGTTGTCTGTCTGCCTGTGTCCACGCTGTATCTCATTAACCATGATAGCTTGAAAGCTGAAATTTTCACAGATGATGTATTTCGGTTGCTGCTATAATAACAAATACTAAAAATTAAAAAAAATATATTAAGGGGCTTCCCCATACATTGAACATTCATTTTTCGTATATAATGGTACGGAACCCTTCATGCGCGAGTCCAACTCGCACTTGTTTATTTATTTTACCATTTTGAGATTTTTTTCATTCGTTTACGATATTCAACAGTTCAACACTAAATAGGGATTATTATAGTAAGTTGTTCAAGTATTGACAAGTGGTCGACCATGGCCATGTGACCATAGCACAATTCTGATTTCATTAAAAGTACTAACCTTTGAGACCATTCATGATAAAACTCGCAAAACGAATAAATATGAGGCCAAAAGAAAACATTTTTGACTTGAATTCAATGTAAGGGTCATGGATTACTTGCTAATTGATTACTAGTTCTTTATTATAATGAATAATCAGATAAGTTAAGATGTACAGACGATAGTAGGTCAACCTCACAAATTTTACCAATGGAACCTTGACCTTCCACTATGCATTCATACGATATTCCACTATTTTGTGATAAGGTTAAAAATCTATTGAATTGAACAGAAAAAAAATTACAGATTGTGGTAAATTGACCCGCTGTCATCTGTACACGATAAGGTCGTTTATGGATGGGTGAGCAATATTTTACCCGAGTTATCGATGTACTTTCAAAATAATAAAAAACAAATAACCAAGTAAAAATTCTTTAATCTTCAAGATGTTCATTAAAAGATTAAAAAAAAACATACTTAAAATCGCAGAAGTCAATCAAAATCTGCGTATGAGCAAACGGACACTCACCCAAATTGGTATACTTAACGATATTTAACCGTTCACACAGCGTGAAGGTTTTTGCGTAATAAAAACCCTAATTAATTTCGATGGCAACAAACATTAAACCTGCTTGAAGTTTTTGAAAAATAATATTTACTTAAGTTGGTACCTACTTAGTAATTCTTGTTGTTGTTATTTTTGAAGGGCAATGTTATATTGTCAGGAACCGGAACTTTATCTAAGGCCTCTATAGAATTATTGAATAAATTATCAAAATCTTAATCTTGTCATACAACTTCGTCTGAATAAAAATTACCGGCATCGTATCACCTGTCTCCATGCCTAATATCTTAATACAGTTCGCAATAACCTATCTATCTCTTGATTTGCTTGCTAGGCATTACATTTTGACACTAACTCCATACAAGTAGGTTCAAATTCCTATCTCTAGTAACGAAATCGACAGGCAGATAGATTATTGAATTCCACTCAGTCCAACTTTAATCGGTCTGGGTATTTTAACGTGTTTATTGTTGACTCGTAATATGGAAGGAAGGTTTAAAATACATTTTGCACCTTATTCCAGATGATTCAAGCCTTCTTGCCGGCGATGTTGGAGCGCAACTACGGGCACATTGTCGCCATGTCATCCATGGCCGGCAAGATGGGGCTCCGCAACTTGGTCCCATACTGCGGCACTAAGTATGCCGTGAGAGGCATCATGGAGTCTCTCGCTGTTGAGCTGCACGAGGATCCAAGGGATACCAATGGCGTATGTATTATTATTCANCCTGTGTCCACGCTGTATCTCATTAACCATGATAGCTTGAAAGCTGAAATTTTCACAGATGATGTATTTCGGTTGCTGCTATAATAACAAATACTAAAAATTAAAAAAAATATATTAAGGGGCTTCCCCATACATTGAACATTCATTTTTCGTATATAATGGTACGGAACCCTTCATGCGCGAGTCCAACTCGCACTTGTTTATTTATTTTACCATTTTGAGATTTTTTTCATTCGTTTACGATATTCAACAGTTCAACACTAAATAGGGATTATTATAGTAAGTTGTTCAAGTATTGACAAGTGGTCGACCATGGCCATGTGACCATAGCACAATTCTGATTTCATTAAAAGTACTAACCTTTGAGACCATTCATGATAAAACTCGCAAAACGAATAAATATGAGGCCAAAAGAAAACATTTTTGACTTGAATTCAATGTAAGGGTCATGGATTACTTGCTAATTGATTACTAGTTCTTTATTATAATGAATAATCAGATAAGTTAAGATGTACAGACGATAGTAGGTCAACCTCACAAATTTTACCAATGGAACCTTGACCTTCCACTATGCATTCATACGATATTCCACTATTTTGTGATAAGGTTA
Organism: Heliothis virescens; assembly: GCA_002382865.2. Lineage (NCBI taxonomy): Eukaryota > Metazoa > Arthropoda > Insecta > Lepidoptera > Noctuidae > Heliothis > Heliothis virescens. The sequence continues at coordinate 2,470,415 of NWSH02000517.1, forward strand.
AAAATCTATTGAATTGAACAGAAAAAAAATTACAGATTGTGGTAAATTGACCCGCTGTCATCTGTACACGATAAGGTCGTTTATGGATGGGTGAGCAATATTTTACCCGAGTTATCGATGTACTTTCAAAATAATAAAAAACAAATAACCAAGTAAAAATTCTTTAATCTTCAAGATGTTCATTAAAAGATTAAAAAAAAACATACTTAAAATCGCAGAAGTCAATCAAAATCTGCGTATGAGCAAACGGACACTCACCCAAATTGGTATACTTAACGATATTTAACCGTTCACACAGCGTGAAGGTTTTTGCGTAATAAAAACCCTAATTAATTTCGATGGCAACAAACATTAAACCTGCTTGAAGTTTTTGAAAAATAATATTTACTTAAGTTGGTACCTACTTAGTAATTCTTGTTGTTGTTATTTTTGAAGGGCAATGTTATATTGTCAGGAACCGGAACTTTATCTAAGGCCTCTATAGAATTATTGAATAAATTATCAAAATCTTAATCTTGTCATACAACTTCGTCTGAATAAAAATTACCGGCATCGTATCACCTGTCTCCATGCCTAATATCTTAATACAGTTCGCAATAACCTATCTATCTCTTGATTTGCTTGCTAGGCATTACATTTTGACACTAACTCCATACAAGTAGGTTCAAATTCCTATCTCTAGTAACGAAATCGACAGGCAGATAGATTATTGAATTCCACTCAGTCCAACTTTAATCGGTCTGGGTATTTTAACGTGTTTATTGTTGACTCGTAATATGGAAGGAAGGTTTAAAATACATTTTGCACCTTATTCCAGATGATTCAAGCCTTCTTGCCGGCGATGTTGGAGCGCAACTACGGGCACATTGTCGCCATGTCATCCATGGCCGGCAAGATGGGGCTCCGCAACTTGGTCCCATACTGCGGCACTAAGTATGCCGTGAGAGGCATCATGGAGTCTCTCGCTGTTGAGCTGCACGAGGATCCAAGGGATACCAATGGCGTATGTATTATTATTCACATTAAAGATCAGTTAAGGAGTTGATTATGTTTACACGATTGTCGAAATTAGGATAATTTTTGTGCTACCTATCGCCACAGAGGAACTGTCACACCAAAGTCTTTTAAAGAGGCAAAGAAGAAATCCCCTTTTAGTTTTAACAAAAGTGTTCAGATTTACGTACTTACTTCAAAAATAAGGAAATTTTAGGAAGCTATTAGAAACCTTGAAAACTTTCTAAACTGCACTAGCCTTCTTTATTGCCATACTTAAAACTTATTTATCTTTTCAATCCCTTTTCTTCCAGATCAAGCTAACGACAATCTGCCCATACATCGTAAACACCGGCCTCTGCCACAACCCTCGCATCCGCTTCGAAGGCCTCATGAAGACGGTGGACCCCGGAGACGCGGCAGACCAGATCGTTGATGCCGTCCGCAAAGAATACCATGAGATTACCATCCCCAGCGATTTGTATTACACGAATAAGGTAAGATAATGTTTCGAAAAAAAAAAAATTGGTGTCAGAGGTTTTCAAAACGTATATTTTCTTTCTTTTAGTTTTATGAAGTTTGCAACTTTGGACCTTTGGGGTTTTGCAACCAATTTGTAGTGGTTCAAGAATGATTGTTACTTTTTTTGTCTATATTAACTTGTTTTATAATCTGCCTATATAAAAACGGCTGGAAAGTATGTTCATCACCAGGAAGCGGTTTAAGAGGGGTATTTAAGGCGGTGCCGTTCAATGTAATGGACGTTAAAAAATGCTAACATAATTAGCCTCTTACCCTCGTTTTGTTTGAATCGCCACCATTTTTTTTCAATGGGAAATCATCAGATGACCCCCGCTGTGGATGCGGCGTGAAGGAGTGTCCGACTGTAACTAAATAAAACCTACCTTTTTCCTTCTTGAGCCCTTTGTGTACCTGGGCCGCAGTAACTCTTTCCAACTACCCCGCAGCCCCGACAGGCTCTGGCTCTAGTGGGCCCCGCTGGGGTTTGCTGACTATCTTTGAGGACTTACATGCTCGTGGAATGTAACCTCATATTCATCTATTTGTTTCTTGTTCCAGATCTTCAACCTGTTCCCGCCAGCAGGTGCTAAGATCCTGACAGACTTCGTTGGTACCGGTTTGGACCCCCACGAATAAAACATGACATTTTTAATTTATTTTTTATATGTGTATAATAAAATTGCAGTGACTGTTGATTTGTAGACTTATTATTGTTTTTATTCATCTATCCTTTATTTAAAAATTACTTAAGCATTCATTTAAATTTTACATTGCGTCTTTCTTAAATATTTCGCTTACAATATTTACATACCTTGTTCTTAGTTCTAATTTAATTTGTACAATTTAAAATGTATTAACTTTTATTGTTACTAACTTCTTTTTTAACAAAAACTATAACAGAGATGGAAACACCTCTAATGATGAGTACAACTAGTAGTATAAGTACAACTTAATAAATATACTTATGTCTTATTGGTAAGGGTCTTGAGGAAGGTGGTAGTATGCCTCTTGGTCGGCAGACACTGGCCAAATGCCTCCAACAGTAGTGGCTCTTGTTCTACTGCTTGTCTGAAAAATAAGTAGGTAGTTGATAATTACTATGAGTACCTATGTATGAATGTAAGTAACTAACGCAGTGGTTTGTATGCCCCACCGTTTCAACCATATCCTATGTGAACTACTCCGCATACCCGGATAAAAAGCCTTATTAAGGAAGGGTGTGCAGCCTTCTTCAATATGGTCTCAATGGGCTGTTTAACACTAATACATTTTTTTATCAGTTCAGTAGTCCTTGAGATTAGAGCGTTCAATTTAAGAGACAAGCTCTTCAGCTTAACAATGTTGGTTGGTATATATTTAACGAAATTCGTCTCGATCAACTTTTATAATGCTCAAGAAATTAACAATTTATTTCGTTACCTATAATCGTCAAGCGACACGGTTCCATCTTTATCAACGTCTAACTTCTTGAGTACCAATTCCACCAGCTCGCGTACTCCTTCATCAGGATCCTCGTCACCAGGCTGCTTCAGCAAGGAGTTCCTGTGATGATGTTATATTGTCCAGTTATTGCTATTGTAAGAAATTTCTGTAGGCATCTTGGAAAGTGTGACTCAATTTTGGGGAGTCTCCTATTTTTATAAAAAATAGAAACCGAGCAAGTTAGCATGGTTGGGTTTCTTCAAAATAGTACAGAAATTTTTCACTTAAATACAGGATGCCAGATAAAGACCAGAACGAATGCTAAATTAGTAACCAAAAGTGAAGGAAAACTTATTAACGCTCAATCCTTCTCTGTCTGAAAGGAAGCCTGTGCGCAGGAGTAGTAAAAGTTTATTAGTAAAGGGTCTTACTGGCTGAAAACAAATAGAACAAAATCTTACCGTAACAACAAAAACATTTCCTCCCTAGTTATAAACCCATCGTTATTCAAATCATAGACCTTGAAGCAGTACCCAATCCTTTCTTCAGTGTTCCCTCTCAGCAGGACACTGAGGCCTTTGACCCAGGACTCGAATCTCAACGATCCCTCCCCTCCCGCTGCACCACGCTCCCAGGTCATCCACATGCGTTCTAGAATGTTCTCCTCGGTGACCAGGTCGAAGGTATTGTGCATCACGTCTCTGAACGTGCTTTGGTCTATGCCCTGAAGATCAGGAAAGAAGGGATAGGTAAGTTGTCCTAGGGATGTACAGATGACACTTCAAGTTACCACAATCTGTAAAATTTCTGCAATAGATTTTCAACTTATCACAATAGTGGAAGGTTATTTATATATTTAATGTTCGATTGGTAAAATTTTAGAAATTCGTGTAGGTTGACCTGCTCTCGTCTGTACCAAAGTTAATAACTTTTTACTCTCATAAAATTTCACAGCTTTACTTTTCAAATTGATCTAAAATAGACAATAACTGTCGATAATAACAATAAATAATAAGGAATACTTTTGAATTAAAATTGTGGGGTTTCACGAAGAGCATTATTCTTTATTGGCAATAATATCACGGTATAACCGTTTGGTACACGGCAAGGAGGCCATTTATCTTTTCGAACAATTTTGAATTGCGTGAGTTCGTATGGATAGGGAATGTGTGCAAATATTTGGTTGGTTCAGATGATTGCACGTTGTGTTTTAGAGCTCTTTTATAATACATAAACAAACAATAAATGTTACAATGTTGTTATACGACAATTACAAAAATAATAAAAAAGATTCAACCATTGCAGCCACAGATTTCCATCCATCATTTCATGTGTTCACAACTCTGCTAAAAGACCTGAAAACTAATTTAGTACATAGTGTATACGTAGTTACGTAGTAACAACTATTAATGCGATTACAGTCCTGTCTATTCAGATCAAATGGAACTCAAAAATATCCTTGATAAATTATATTTATTTTTTGCAAATTGGTTTTCCGAATACTGTTTTATTTACGTCATCTTTATTACACACTTTCGCGGCTTTTCGCAGCAAACTTTTTCAAATAAAGAATATTTTGATAGCATTGTCTAGCCAGTGTTATTTATGGTGTCCGATGAAATAAGGTACGGTGACAATTTTATTCTTTTCGAGCCTATGAGTTTCTTTGTTGAAAAAGTTCAGATTAACTTTATATTCAACGATTTTATATATTGTTATTAAAACTTGGAAAAACTAGTTTGTGTTTGTTTACGTTTCGTAAAATTTTGCTGGGAATAAAAACAAATTGAATGACAATATAATTCGGAAGGTTTTTTCCCTGGATACTGAATGTACTTGATGATTTAGAAAGATACTTGATTAGCTTTCGAAATCGTAAGCCTTAAGTCACAAAGAAATTTATAATCATAATACGAACTTTAAATGACTTAATTCCTGTTTCTTCCACTCACGTCAATTTTAGGAGGATGTCCAATAGCAGTGGCCGGGGCTGCAGCTTGCGCGCTCATCACCAATCGTCGATACATCGTGTACAAGGCTTCTATCTCAGCTCTATAAATACAAACATTACTTTAATATACATATTCAGCTGATTTGGAGGGAGGAGAAAGTAATTAGTCTACTAGTGCAACCCTGTTGGTAAGCTTGTTAAAACAAAAGAACTTTATAATCCGAATCATCAGCTCGCTAAATGCAGGTTGGGGTGTTCGAATACAAAATGTTATCAATTGACACCTTTTTTTAATAGGGGAAAATCCTCATCCTATCCTCCATTTGGGCTCGGTGGAGGGGTGTGCCGGACTCTAAGCGGCTAAAAACCACCTGGTGTTGCCTTTTTAAAGCCTTTGTCAAGGGCACGGGTATCAAAAGAGCACTCTTCCAGGCTCCCGACGTATCAATTGACATCCTATTCTACTATCCCTAATCCGAATTTGTTTGAAAACATTTCAATCACTTTCTCAATTATTACTTATTTTATAAACCGATTCTCAAAAACACAATTTTCAGTTCAATCATCCGTCTTAAAAACTTTACAAAGGACAATATCCTACTACACAAAATATAACAGTGAAGTTCAACAATAATTTGTCCGTTTTACGATACTTAATCAGAATGTAGTACAAGTTCCCTCGTAAACTGAACAGATCCGTATCACGCACTTCACTGCTGTACCTAGTACCTTATGCTTGTCTATGAGACATACACGCGATAGGAAACTAGTAAGCTATGTATTTCCTTTTGACCTGAAAACTGTAACATCTTCCATAACATCTACAAAATATTTGCTGCTAAGAAAAGCTTTTTGAGGAATGGATATCTATTTTGTTTCTTTGTACCCTAAAAATTTCGAAATTACTGAACCGATTTGCTAAGGATTTGAGAAGCTAGACTATCTCCGAGTAATGTTAGCTATATTTTGCCCAGGTACGAGCAGTAGTTCTCATGAGACGCGGGTGAAACAGCGGGAAAAAAGGCTGGGTATCGTATATGTACAGACTACAGCACATGAAGTTACCACAATCTGTCAAATTTCTTCACTCGGTTTTCAACCTTATCACAATGGAGGTAGGTTAATGTTTGATTGGTAAAAATTGACAGATTCGTATACGTTGACCTGCTGTTGTCTGTACGTTAAAATTGCCATCAATTAACTCAACATGGCTAAGGACATTGCTTATACAGACTGCTCCATAGTGAAAACCCCTAGCAACTAGTTTAAACTAACGCTGGAAGCTATAATTTACTTTGCACAGTGTAGTAATTTACTAAACAAACGATGTCATTATTTAGCTCGGTAATATCTAATGCTAAATTCTAATAATTATGAATACATTAATTTACTACGTAGACACGAAATGTTTCAACCGTATTTTGAAAACAATATCGAAATAGATACAAACTCCTTTTTCAATTTAAAACAAAAAAAAATGATAAAAAAATAATTTGAAAATGGAACTCCATGAAAAAAAGTAAAGCCAATAATTTTTCAAACTAAGAACGAACGTTAACACTAAACTGCACACTGACTTGCTAAAATGAGTCTGTCTATACAACGCATCGAGATGTTTTTCCTTCAGTTTCTTGACTGGCATCGTGGCACGTGTGACATACTGGTAAACACTGAAATATTTTATAGCCGTGGCGCGACCTACCCTGCCGCCGCTACCCGCCCTACTGAACGCGATTTAGTGTTGTACCGTTGTGAAGTAAATAATAACCTTCGATCGTTTATGGCTTACCATTCAATGGGTTCATTTAGGGTTAAATAGTGTTAATACACATGCGTGGTTTTTATTAAGTTGTGACTTTTACGTGTTTATGGTTGGTAAGTATCATATTTTTATGACTAAATAATGATCAAGATAGGCAATGTTTGTTTAACCCTCGCAGACATATCCATCAATAATTTGATAAGAAATGAATATAGATGTTTTTGTTTTAAATACATACTTCTTCTAGCATTTTTGTCACACAACAACGAATAAAAGCTAAGTGGCATTTAATGTGAAAATATTTTCATGAATTTAGTTTACCTACCTGTAGTCACTCACGGCCTAAAATACCTGACTAAAATACTTTCATTTAACAAAATCCATTAAAAAAACAAACTTACTTATTAAACCGGCAGGTCTTGAGGAGCAGGTCAATCACTTTCTGCGGCAGCTTGCCACCAACCACCGTTTTCTTCGTCTTCAGCTTAGACCTTGAGTCCGGTGCAGCCGCCTGGTTCTGCTGACGTTCAGCACCGTGTCTCCCAGCGGTGAGGAATATGCGAACTCCTCGGAGAGCTATGGCACTGGCCGCCATGCTTATTTGCTTGTTTTCTGATGCCATTGCCTGGAGATGAATGAGTAGGTAGAGAGAAGAGGTGCCTTGGAAAAGAGTGGGTATATGATCGTCATATACCCACCCTGAATGGATGGACTCTTAATCATAATTAATCATATGGATCATATTGATCATATGATTAACGCTCAATCCTTCTCAATTTGAGAGGAGGCCTGTGCCCAGCAGTGGGACGATTGAAAAAGGCTAAGTACATTATATTAGTGTATATATAAAAAAAAATGATCGTCTTTTGTATTATAGGTATTCTTTTTATGTACCTATAAACCTATATATAAAAATAGTTGTGTTAATTTGAGATGAGTTAGGATTCAGCCGTCCATTTAAATAAAATTAAAAAAGCTTCTCTAATACTCGTTAATTTATTAACTAAGTTTATTAAGTACAGACAACAGCACATCAAGTTACTATAATCTGTCAAATTTCTGCAATATATTTTCAACCTTATCACAATGGAGGTAGGTTAATGTTTGATTGGTAAAATTTGACAGATTCGTATACGTTGACCTGCTGTTGTCTGTACATACCTACATACCTACTTAAGTTGCTATATGATCTCCAGACCATTTTCATTGCTGCATTTAATATTTTCTATAATGCAGATTTTAGATGTTCATTGCCAAAATTATAAAAACTTGCAAAAATGCAGCCCAACACATTGCATACTACGAACTTGAGAACCCCAAGCCGAACCATACTTCAGTACATGAATAAGTATGTGTTAATGTATGTATTAACCCAGTTCTAATAGTTTGGTGCGAGGCACGAACAACTGCTGATTACTGAGCTGATACAATGCTTAATTACTAAGTTCGTAACGTGATTAGATCAAGCTAAAAGGAAAGTCTGACAGAATAGAAAGAGGTTGCATAGATTTTCGGATACGAAACTTTTTTGTTGGTAAATTAGGAATTAGTTAAGCTGTGGTTGTTTTTTATTGTTTGCTGTTAAAATGTATTAAAACTTTATATTTTTTTCGCATATTTCATGCTTATATTGATAATATTGTTACACAATTATCAGATTATGTTACCTATTGATTTACTAAATAAAATTTGGGCATGAAAAATCATTTATTTTGCTAGCCTAAAATTAAAAATAACATTTCTTTTTTAGAATGAGATCTTTGCATCACGCAAAATAGATCACGAATTTAAATCTGTCACATGACATAGCATGTTTTTGTGAGTTGCAATTATTATTTCCACAGTTTCAGTTCCTTCATTTTCCTTCTAATAGACTGCAATCATTCGGAAAGTTTTCCAACAAATTTCCACGAAAAATAACAAATGAATAACGACATCATGATTGCAATGATTCGTTTACGTCACTCTGGTATTTTCGTCACAGTTAGCGACACGCTAAACGTCATTATAACTTACAATTTTATTTGAAAACTAATTTCCTCCAGCGGTATCACCCGCTTTCATAGGGAACTACTTCCCGTACCGATATAAAAAGTAGCCTATATATTCTTCTGATATGTAAGCTATATTATTGCCAAGTTTCATCAGAATCCGTCCAGTAGATTTTGCGTGAAAGACCAACAAACATTCATACATACATTCTCACAAACTTTTGCATGTATAATGTTAAGTAGAGTAGAACAGGCGGATCCTACGCACAACATACTCGTATGTAACATAGCTACATAGGTGCCTATATTTCAGTAGTTTTACATACTTTTATTTCAGATTACAGAAAGTTTCGCAGGTATGTAAGTTAAGGCACGCATGGATTTATGACTGTAGGTAACTCGTGTATGACATGAAAATGGTAAATTACCTACATTTGTTCAGAAATAGTTCTGTTGGGCTTTTCACTTTCAGTAACCTACCTACGTTGATGGATAATCTAAATTATATTTTTAGGTGCTATACCTACTAATAAATTGATTATTTGAATAGCACTGTATATTTATATTTTACCCAATTTATTTTGCTCAGTAATTTTTCCGTGTATTCAACCTATTATTCAAACCTCTTTCCCATTACAACCCCTTGCTTCATTAATTAAATTATTTCCCATAAATTGTGCCTTTTATTTACGTGTTTTTAAGTTCCATTCGTTTAGATTTCAAGCTCGATACAAAACGTGTCTGTCAAAGAGTAGAGAATCACGCAATACGACAGATAGGTCGTAAAGTAGGCAGAGTATGCGCGCTGTGAGCCTCTGTGAAGGGCGGAGTGTTCAAATGCGGATTTTCGTACTTTAGGAAGGAAGTGAAAGAATGAGGCCTTTTGTATACAGTTTTACTGTGTAAAAAAAATGTATTAGAGAAATGTTGCTGTAGTTATGTAGATTGTAGGTACACCGTACTCAGATTTTTGGGTAAAAAAAAAATACGTGGAATGTTAGCAAAGCTAAATGAGTTTTGATTTAGCTTAGTCCAATCTAAATTGACATTTCCAAGAATTAAATTGACCAAGTCCGAAAAAAATCATTTAAATTTATACAAACTGTACAATCTAAATCACTATCCATTATCGTAGATCAAACGTTGTACGTGGATAAACCGACACAGACATAATTTCGATAATACACGGAACTATCTGATGAACTGCCGTTCAGAAATTGTAAGGGTTAACCAAAAGACTGGAAAGGTCGCTAACCCCCAAATCAATCGCTATTTTACCTGTTCTTTATGTAAAACGATTTATCAAATTCGGCATAGATGTTATCGATGCACGTATGGGATATGCATGCTAACATTTGCATGGAAATCTAGGCGACTATATGGCACGCGATGTGCCCATACGTTAACAAATAAATTTATATTTGTTTTTTAAATGTTTTGTGTATTTTATGGGGGGCTCTATGATAGGTTTATGTGTTTAGAAATGAAGCATGGGTATAAAAGGGAAGGTTGGTAAGCCGAGTGAATAGTTTGCGGCAAAAGCGAAAAGGGGATGGATTAATACGTAGAAACGACGACTTTTTTCGAAGTGTGTCCTATCTATTATTTGTTCAATTACTTTGATGATAAAATAATATTGTTATCTATTTGTTTTGTTTATTCTCAGGAGTACGTAACTAAAGATGTGCTTGGATACTTATGCATTCACACTCTACTCTCTACTCTCTACTTTAATGTAATAAGTAATAAGAAAGTTAGAATCGTTAAGCTTTTCTAGAATTTAAAAAAGCTCCTAAGTTAGTTTAAAACAATAAGTAGTTTTGGCAAGCTTAGTTCTGGATTGGCACCATTTGGTGACAATTATAAGATTATGTAAAATTTTCTCAAACCATTAGCCACCTACTTATGTGAAAGAAAAACGACACCTCTATTTGGTCAATACCTAATGGCGAGATACGCTTTTCCCATCATTACTACAACTACTTAAATAAAAACCATTAAGTAAACTCACTAAAATACTTCATCTAAAACAAATGAATATCCTAAAACATCATACAATGCGTTCTAACCATCACGAAGATACAAGGGAATCGACCAAGCGCCGACCGTCGAATTAACTATCTACATAAGCTTTACTACCTACATAGATAACTAACCATACGTACTGACCTGTGATTTATGACTTTATTCCCTTGACAACAACACATACATACAAAACATGTGATTTATAATAGATACAGTGCGTTTCGTAGGTAAGTATATCTATACTGGGATGTTTGCACGTTGCTTGGTTACAGATTTCGGGTATGGCTTGGATTGGACATTGATTTTTGTGGCGAAGGACCTGTGTGTGTCACTATGATGAAAGTTATGGCTAAGTATGTATCTGTTTTATGTAAAAAGAGATAAAGTAAAAGTAGCTGCTTTCTAAGATCTTTGGTAAACATTAGGAAATCTACCTACTTCTATTAATGTTAACTGAATTATGTTTGGTCTACCCATGAACCTATAATTTCACGGGAATGTTCGTAAAGATTGCTGCAAATCAATCCGGTTATTTGTAGGCACTAAGTAGGTGGTTTTCAGACAAACTTTAAGAAAATACGGACAAGGATAAATCCTGGAATAATTATGAATGCAAAAGTAACGATGATTATCGCGAATTCACGCCTGAAACGACTAAACCGATTTTAATGAAATTTGGTATGCAGATAGTCTAGAATCTGAGAAAGGCAAAAAGAAGCTGTGTATTTGGGTGCGGCAAATAATTCCCTCAGGGGCGGGTGGAACCGTGTGGAACTTTCTGCCATTTGTAGAATAAGTAGGTGCCCGATCTCTCTCCGGTCGTGTCGGATTGCCGTCCCATCGGGTTATGAGAGTGAGGGAATAGGGAGTGCACCTGTGTCTGCGCAAATGCTTGTGCACTATAATATGTCCTGCGCAGCTGGCTGATCTCCTTATATGAGAACAGCCGCCGTGGCCGATAATCGGCTAGGAGGCNTGAGGGAATAGGGAGTGCACCTGTGTCTGCGCAAATGCTTGTGCACTATAATATGTCCTGCGCAGCTGGCTGATCTCCTTATATGAGAACAGCCGCCGTGGCCGACAATCGGCTAGGACGCTATTATTATTAGGTGCCCGAATTCATAAAGTAGGCACTTAGGTACCCCATACCAATTATCTAACATGACATAACATCTTATTAAAAAGAGGCTCGATGAAGCATTGTGTTTGGTAGGATCTCCTAAGGCTGCATTCTTCAAGCATTATGCACGGGTAGATGTGTTCTTTGGACATACGACGCTACAGGTTCCTAAGCTACCGTATCTACGTAGGTAACCGTAAGGTTTCTATACCATTTGAATAAAATTTTATATATAATTGTACCGCCCAGGTACATACAATACGTTTCGTGATGGGGACACGTTAAATTCTAATGATAGTAAAAGGGTAACAAATTTTCCTGTCATGTTTGAATTATGGCCAGGACAGACGAACTAAATCGTCGATTTAGCTTCTAGGGTAGCTTCCCACGGGCTGCGGGTTTTTTGAAAGAGTTACCGCGGCCTTGGCGCACAAAGGGCTCCCGAAGGAACACGGTGGGTTTTAGTCAGTAGGTAAAAGTCTGACACTCCCTCCCGCTGTCACCCACAGCGGGAGGAATCATACCTACTGATGATTTCCCATTGATATAAAAAAAAAAAACCACCCACCAATATGGCATGAAGTGTGCATGAAGTCGATGAAGTAGACGTTATTTTTACAATGCCATTAATCATAATATTCTTACTTAGCCGAATAACTGACGGAATAGATGCTCACTTTAATAAGTAATATTTTTTAATACATTAGCTTATTCTAAGTAAGCCAATGTGTTAAAAAATATTAATGCGTAGATATTAAAAAATCATTAAATGAATTGGAAAAAAGAATGAAATTTTGATTCTCAATCATTCAGAAAACGTTATTTAGTATTTTTTTAAATAGTGACCTCTATTGGTTGTAACCAAAACGGAGTCTTTAAGCTCCATCTAGTTTGAAACCTTATATACTTTTGTGAAGGTCAAGCTGAAGTTAGGAAATGTCATTACGGCGTTTTGTTATTGAAGATTGCCAAAAGAACTTTTGTAAAATAATACGATATCTTAAAAATAAACTTTATTATCACCAATAAAAAGTAACGAATAAAACCATAAAACAAAACAAGCACGTTAATGCACGCAATTTTTTTAATAAAACACCGTCAAAAGAAAACAACGAAATGCGTTGGATGACAACAAAACGCAGAAGAACTGTTTTACCGACCCTGAAGTTAGTAACAAGTTTTCAATGTCAAATAGGAAGCTGTCAATTTCCAAAAGTCAAATCAACAAACGAAATGAGGCAGTGTTTAGTTCCCAAAAATCTTCCTTTGTTGTGTTTATTATCTTAATAATGAATAAATTATTCGAAGTAAAGTGACAAAATACTGTGTGAGTGCTGTATGTGAAAATTTAAACCGTTCTTTCGTCGTTACTGTTAGTTTCTTTCACTAGAAAGGAGACAACGTGTATCGGTACGTATTTTTGTTTTTATTTTTTATTTGCGTGATATTTTATGTCCGCATCTTCGCCTTACTGTCCTGTTGTTTGTTTACGAACGTAGAATTAATGTAGGATTTAATTTAAGTCACCAATAGCAATGAAATAAAGTATATGAAATGTGTTATCAAGTTATCAAATAAGTTTCACGCATCGATGAACACAAACGTATAAAATTTGAATTTGTGACACGATATGGTATTCAAAACGTAATAACCCATGAACAATGGACTATGGACTACTTTTACTGGTTATTTTCCTGTTAAAAAATATTTTATTACTTGCCTTCTTACTTAGTTGCTATACTTGAGATAATATCAATATTTACATAACATAAACATACTATTGGAATGTCAAGGATCTTCTCTAAATCTCCCTACTATTACAGGTTTCAATCAACAAGTGTTTATTTTACAAAATAATATATTTGTTACCTTATTTGATAATAACTATGAAGTTCCATTAAATATCTCTATGTGTACCAGTAATATTATTATGTGTCAATGTCATTAGATTATAGGTCATTGATGATAAAGGTGCATACTTAATTGATTAATTAATCCACAGCTAACCACTAACCATTTTATTATTTACTGTTCAATCATGTATTTAAAAAGAAAACAAGTTCTTCATTTCATTTACATTTTACATTTATTTTAAGTAGAGAGTTATACAAATAGTTTAGTTTAAACAAACTCCACCTCCAACAAAGTTATCCTTATTTCAGCAATGACAATATCTTAAAATAAAACAGTAAGTATGTATATACTCCAATGATAATAGAAACACCTGTAACAAACAAGAAAATACAGCAAATAATATTGTACAGACGACAGCACATCAGGTTAACACAATCTGTCAAATCTCTGCAATAGATTTTCAACCTTATCACAATGGAGGTAGGTTAATGTTTGATAGGTAAAATTTGACAGATTCGTATACGTTGACCTGCTGTCGTCTGTACATATTCAATACTACATAATAAAGCAAAAAATATTATAAATACATTTTACTTTAAATCAATGTTATTAATCATGATCATTATTATCTTATCACAAAACAACACAATTAATTCAAATGTATTAGATATTGATTATCGTAATACAAATTACTCACAGCCCCGGTAGCACTGTTATCAAAATAAATTGATTCTTATCACTACATCAAGTAGATAGAAATAGGAATTATATAATTAAAGTACAGTCAGAGTTAGGGCATGTGTTGTAATGTTTTTAATATAGTCTCTATTTTTTAAGGGGGATTAGATCAAAAACATGCATCAAAAACGTGCATGGGTTTCTGAATAATTTGGTCCACTCATTTTGGCCCATCTCAAGAATGGCTGAAAGAATGGCTGGAAGAATGGCTTAGTCCACCTTACTATAAAACGTGGTCCTAAGAAAGTACCGACTTTAGTACTAGGTATAACCAAGGTTCTAAACCTAGTACTAAACATGGTTCTATTTAAACCATGGTCTATAAATAAGTTGGACTATGTATAAGCAACAAACATATCATGGACAGCTTATAGTGAGAAGTGTTTGATATAATGTTACTTGTAGATTACAGGATGTTATAGTTTAGCTCAATCATTTTGTTTGTCTGGAGATGGGCGCTATTATTTATACCCTCTATGGTTTAAAACCATAAGGATAATTGAACAAATTTTACTACTTTATTCTAATAAAATTATTATAGTTATCAAATATAGATGAGACGTAATAAAAATAAATGTGATATTTTATTTTAAAGGTCTTAAACCTTGATATTGAAATGTCATTCTATGTTGTTGACATAATAATGACATGTGTGTCACAGAGGTCGATGAAGACATTTTGTCTCTCCTCTACTTTTCGCCTTTCTGCCGCACGTCGCTCGGTTTGCCCTACGCGCGGAAAAATATATCTTGTATGTACACGCGTTGTTTCGTTGACAGTGGTTTAGGCTAGCTGGACGCGCGTAAAATCCGATCGAAAAATTTACCAGTTTAAAAACTGTAGGGAGGTACTGACGCAACTTAGGAATAGAGCGTTTTCTCATCGAAATTACTTCTATCCTGCTATAATGTAATAAATGACGAAGTTGATGAGGGTGTATCTCAGTATGTTTTTTGCTCCTTCACGCAAAGTCTACTGTACGAATTTTGATGAAGTTGGCAAAAATACATCAGAATAACATTATAGGCAGGCTAAATACGGGTACGCAAAGTAGTTCCCTCGGGAAGCGGGTGAAACCGCTAGCGGAAGCTAGTTAAAAGATAACTAAGTACGCTATAAGCATTTACTTGCTATCGTAATTTACAGTAAAGTACTTAATACTGACGTTACTTCACGATCAACTTGCAGGTAATAATTTAAGCAGCTGGATATTGACTTTATTGCAACACAATTTACTTTAGCTTTCAGTTATTATCTCAATAGGTACATCATTAGGAAATAGGGTGGCCATGCGTTAGAGCATTTAAATTTAATTTCAGATATCCTTAATGCTGTTAAAATGCTATTGGATCATCCAACGCTGATTTATATAATACTAGCTTCCGCCAGCGGTTTCACCCGCGTCCCGTTGGAACTACGCGGCGCATCCGTATAGAAAGTAGTCTATAGCCTTCCTCGATAAATGGGCTATCTAACACCGAAATAATTTTTCAAATCGGACCAGTAGTTCCTGAGATAGCGCGTTCAAACAAACAAACAAACTTTTCAGCTTTATAATATTATAGCCGTTTTCCCGCGGTTTCACTCGCATCCCGTATGAATTACTGCCCGTACCCGGATAAAATATAGCCTATGTCACCCGTGGATAATGTAGCTTTCGAATGGTGAAAGAATTTTTGAAATCGGTCCACTAGTTTTTGAGCCTATTCATTACAACCAAACAAACAAACAAAGTAAGTTTTCCTCTTTATAATATTAGTATAGATAAGTATAGATTGTGAGCTAAAGATTCACTCTCGATTCATCATCTTTGTTATTGAACGATCTTCAACATGATGCATGCAACTTTTCACGGGTCGTCACACCAACTTCCCGCGTCTATCTAACTCGATTCGAATCCAAGCTAATCCCTAGTCAGATTTGAAACTTTGCACTCAGCATACTCTTATTTACTTAGCATAGTTAGTTTCATGAACAGTGTAACGTCAGCATTAGCAGTATAGATACTTTATCTCTCAAGATGATATTCGTTAGCAAAATTTCGCTCTTGTGAATAGTTTTGGTCTGACATTCCTATCATACTCTACAGGTTTCTAGATCTTATTATTTTTAAATTACCTCAGGTAAAGACCAATAGTTGATATTTTGGCTGTCAAGTTTTTATTGGTAATGTGACATTTAATTTGAGTAACAATACCTTACATTGAGACGAAATTTCACCAAGCGACGTGCAAAAAATAAATGACATCTGCGAGTCTAGAACTAGTTCCAAAAATACTTGGACAGTCCTCAAAGTTATTTAACATCTGGCGAACCTCTGATAGCGGCAGCTGGGCTAATAGTGGCCTGTCCTAAGTGCTGCTGCACTGGATAAACTGGTATGGGGCCACTAACGGTCCTTGAACCTCCGTACAGCACCGCACTTGTGGCAAATAATTGCCGGAATAGGTTCTACAACGCTCGCGCAATATCGACTCAGTTCAAAACTTTGAAGGATTCGAAGGTTATCGTTTTGAACTGTTGAACTGTTACTTACAACTAGAGGAAGTTTTGGATATTGGTATACAATATATTGGGGTACTTTGGATTTATGGCCGTTCCCAATAAACTATCTAACTCTGGATTTGCTTACTAGAGATAGAATTTTGACATTAGCCCTATACAAGTAATGTCAAAGTCCTATCTCTAGTAAGCAAATCCAGAGATAGACAGAATATTGAATTCCGCAGTTAGTGCCGATAGATGGGTGTAATATTTCTTGCCAATTTGTTTGAACTTTGTATTACTGCGGTATTTTATACTGAAGCAAAAACTTTGAAACAACATAAACGCTAGAATAAAACTCCTGCTGAAAAATTCACCTAAATTTACTTGAAAGTAGTTTTAGCACGACATCATTGTAATAAATCAAATGAAAATACTGCATTGCCACTTTCGCATTACCATTCATGTTCAAGTGACTTATTCGAAAACCTCCAATATTAGGGCATGCAACTCCGGAATTCCGGAATTCCGTAACTCCGGAATTCCGGATAATTTTTCAGTTCCGGAATTGAGTGGCATAATTCCGGAATTCCGATATTCACATACTTTTGATATTTATATACTTTTGTTGTACGTCTATGGAATATTCCACTAATCGAACGGGCCCCCGCATTGCTCAGGCTTCAATGGGCCAAAGTTCATACCAAAGCTCCGTTCAGGCTGGTCCTGGTAAGTATCACCAAATGTACAAGGTAGTCTAGTAACACCTGGATATGGTTAATTTTCTCCAAATGTTCAAAATGCACCTAGCAATGTTCGGTTCGGCCTACAGAAATTCCTTATGGCCAGACTTCAAAGGTTCAGAGTCTAGACCAAAGCTCCGTTCAGGCTCGTCCTGGTTAAGTATCGCCAAATGTTCTAAATACACCTAGCAATGTTCGGCCTACAGATATTCCTTATGGCCAGGCTTCAAAGGTTCAGAGTCCAGACCAAAGCTCCATTCTGGCTCATCCAGGTCAAGTATCGCCAAGTATACAAGGTAGTCTAATAGAACCTGGATATGGTAAATATTCACCAAATGTTCAAAATACACCTAGTAATGTTCGGCCTACAGAAATTCCTTATGCTTCAAAAGGTCAGAGTCCCAAACTCCGTCGGCTCCGTGAGACCAAAGCTCAGGCTCGTCCTGGTCAGGTATTGTCAGTTCAACATGTCCACTCTCGAACAGCACATGAAGATACAAGATTTATGATTTTTTTTACTAAATTATGACCAGCAAGCTAAACTTCTCTGAAATTCTTAGCAGAATACGTTTTAGAGTACCGTCGGAATCCTCGATATGCCATAACTCGCCATATCCGCAAGAAAAACTGTGTTTGGTCAAAATTTTTCCATAACTCGTATTTGTAGGCTATCATAGAATGAATGTAGTGGATTCATGGACGTACAAAATAACTCCATTAACAGATTTCGTAAAGGTTTACAAGAACTTTTCAGCAAATAAACACATTCTGTAATTATTTAACTTTGTCGCTTTGTGTGCATGTTATTTTTAATTGAATTNCAAGGCTCGGAACCGGTTTAAAAAATACCGGTTAACACCGGTTTATTATGGTTTTCCTCCGAACTTTTCTGAAGAACGTGAACGTTTTAAGAACTTTATTTTAACCCAAATTAACCGGTTTATTCGACGAGCGGCATGTCCGCAAACGCGTTGCAACTTATTGCGAATAAAATCTGAACAGCGCGCGGCGTTTCTTTATGGTGCGTCCGTATTAACCGGTTTTTATTGCTCTAAACCGTTTAATCCGAAAAAACCTTTATGTAAATACTGTTCCAAATATCGGTTTAAAAAAAACGGTTTATGCGAACGAAACC
>NWSH02000517.1:2491582-2513494 GCA_002382865.2 Heliothis virescens
CAGTTCAACATGTCCACTCTCGAACAGCACATGAAGATACAAGATTTATGATTTTTTTTACTAAATTATGACCAGCAAGCTAAACTTCTCTGAAATTCTTAGCAGAATACGTTTTAGAGTACCGTCGGAATCCTCGATATGCCATAACTCGCCATATCCGCAAGAAAAACTGTGTTTGGTCAAAATTTTTCCATAACTCGTATTTGTAGGCTATCATAGAATGAATGTAGTGGATTCATGGACGTACAAAATAACTCCATTAACAGATTTCGTAAAGGTTTACAAGAACTTTTCAGCAAATAAACACATTCTGTAATTATTTAACTTTGTCGCTTTGTGTGCATGTTATTTTTAATTGAATTTAGTAACATTTAAGTACTTATAAGGACGTGTGGTGTTTGCCTGTAATAATTGGTTATGCATTTAGCTTTTAACTTTTTATGTATCGAGTTTTCCAAAACAAAAAAAAATAATGTATCGATTCCGGAACCAGTTCCGGAATTCCGGAATTAGCTCTCCAGTATCGGATTTCAATTCCGGAATTGAGAACCTTCCGATACTGCATGCCCTATCCAATATCACATCATGAACAAGTTTCATACAACACTGTAAGAAAAACTGCCAATTCGATCACAGCGGTCAGCTCCCAACGTACTAGGTAGATACATTTTCCAATTACAGTAACAAAACGTTTGTGTATGTCAGGGGTCACGCAGAAATGTCAACTTGTAACCGTTGGCGACCACGAGCCAGTGGGCTGTGTTTTGGTATGAGACAGGAATCAAACTGTGTTCAGGTAACATATGGTTATTATTGCGGATGTTTGGCCATGTTAGATGTGGGCTGTAACAAATTCCATGGTGGGTAGTGGACAAATTATATTTGCTTTACAAGTTAGCTAGCTTGGAGGTAGAAGTGAGAAGTTTCACCAAATGCAGTTTGCTAGTAACGGAATTAGATTCGAAAGTTACAGGGAATCTGAATGCCACAATTCCAACCCAATCTATAGTTAAACTTTGCATAACTCAACATCAATTACGGCCGTTAACCCTACAAACATATTGTGACTGGAGAAATGGAGCAATCAGCAAATTCTAAAATAATGAAAATGCCATTTGCACAAACAAGGAATCTCATAACAATTCCGTCTCATTAAATGCTTTGTCCTTTATGAGACTTGTTTGTTAATTTATCCCGTTGTAAATTTCAGCACCCAAAAATAAGCAACGGCAAACTTTCCTACCCTTTGGTAATTTAAAACTCAAACTTGTAATGAAAAACCTGAGGCATTTTCCTTCAACAGAAGCCTAAATTATTACTGACCTTGCCGTAGTTCGCTCAATTTTATACAACCCGAAGCCTGAACTAACAAAATATGAATTGCAGACTCCAATTTAAAATTGAAATTCGTTAGTGGAGTTAACTCTGTTAGAGTTGCGTTGATTACAGCGTTTGGCTCAGGCTCCGTTCAGTCGGGTTTAGCTGGTACATACAATCCTACATACCTACAGAGGTACATTAGTGAACTTGTGTGACCCACTTTGTGTTTACTAACCTGCACTGGTTCGGAACGGTCAAGGATTCCTACTAACGCAGATTCTTAATGTGTATTTAAATTTTCTTTTCGCTGAATGCTAGCGATAACATCTTGAAGTTATGGCTATTGAATTTTCAATAAAGAAAGCGTTGTAATGTTGGCATTTTATGTTTATTCTGTTGTGTTCGTTCGTTTGATTCAGTCTTTTATTGTTTGTTTTTGCAACTTGTAAGGTAAGAGCAATTTTCATTTGTATCATTTGATTAGTTCAAGATGGTATTATCGTTGCCTACTTTGGCTTATATAAACAACATTTAATTTATTTTCACTTTACAGCTTCCTAGTTTCTTCAGTAGCAATTATCGGTATTAATTCAGTTTTTACATCAAAATTGTCAGCAAAAGGAAGTGATTAAAAATCTAATCTAACATCACCTTCATCTTGAGCAATCAGAATAGCATCAGTCAACTTTTTGTCAACTGTTTCACGTTGTGTATCCTCCAAGAAACAAGTCTTCCAATTACCGCGTCCGGTGTTACGGGGATAATTTACGAGTGCCATCTCTTTTTAGCATTAGTAAATGGCATATTTCTGTCTCCCTCTCGGTCTTCGTGCCTGGAAGTTAGATCAGATAATGGTGGCTGTTAAGCGCATTACCTCGCGTTCAGGTAACTTTGTGTTAAAATCTTTTGCCGTCAAGAGTTTAATTGAGAAAATTATTTCTGGGATGACTAAGATTTTCTCATGTTATAAAAGTAAAATATACCTTTTTTGGTGGGAAATCCTGAAATTACTCCTTCCGCTGTGGTGTGCTGATGCCAGTAATTTAGAATGCATCGTTGCTACCTCATTTTTCGTATTTCCTTTTTTATCTTTCGGTCTAGATTGAACCTGGGTATTCTGAATTTAACTAGTTTTCTTTCTTATCATACCGTAACAAATCAATAGACGTGAGTAAAACGTGACCGAAATTCCTTCTGTGGTGGCAGTTCACCAGCATTCTCATTTAAACTTTGTTTATTTTCTCAGGTCTTTAATTAAATCTTCACCTGCAATAAGAAAAAGTTCAATCACTCTGAACTACTATAATAGTCCAGGGAATTTGTTTTTTAAAGTTCGATAGTCATCCGAAATCAATTGATGGACTCAACTCTGCTTACGTCACTTTCCCAAGCAGTCAACACCAAATCTATTGTCAATTTCGTAACCCTAAGATCTCTCAAGTTAATAAGATCGCTATCTTATCAATTCCACTTAGATATGGCATCACGAACCAACGTAATTTGCTATTAACTCTTTTGCAAAAAAAACTGTTTTTCAACAAAGAAGTTCTCAAGAAAACACAGAGGCAACAGATTGCTGGTAACGTGTACGGTCCCTAGACAATGGGTCATTACGAAGCATTACGAAAATAAGGTGTAATTTGATGAAAAAGCAGCCAAGTCCAAGTTGGGTGGGCTCCGTAGATATTCTTTAAAGAGATAAAATTGATTTGAAAATGTTGTCTTTGTTGAATTTGGTATTGTTATCAACTGCAAGAAAATATGCAGATTTTCTAGCAGTATTAATCTGCACGCCCTTAATTTAGAAGTTAAATATTTTGAGCCCAAATTGAATAGCTTGCTTGCAAAATTCCTGATGACGAACTTTAAACTGTTTCTTGTTTATCTTGGCAACCCTAAAATCTCAGTAACGACACACAAATGACTCGGCAATTTAGTTTCATAACCGTGCTACATTTTGTGGAAAATCGTTGTGCTATGGACTGGGCGTGATTGAAAGAAGAGCATTAGTCAGTTCAAGAAGGAAACACTTGTCGGTCGCCCAGGCTATAAGTCATTATAACTCCAAATTGCTACTAAAACAAAGTTTATGAAATGTTAGTCTTAAACTTTAGTGAGGGTTGCGCAAGTTAGTTGTGTTTTATGAATAGTGGTTTGAAGAATCTTTAAAACTAAAGTTTCATTTTTTTTTTACTTGAAGTTAACTAACTAACTCAGTAACAGTAACTAACTCTCTAATTCGTGAAATCAAATCTGTCTACAATTATTCCGAACATTGATCGTATATTGCGTCCAAAAGAGCATGCAGAAAATATTATGGATGACCAGTTACACGCATCCTTTACTCAAACTTACCAACATGTGCCAAGCATTGGCCAAACGTAGAACACATGTTTATTGCCTCTTTAGATACCTAGAATTCAAAGAGGTGAGGTACAAGACCAGCAATGGACATCGTTCTTGGTGTTGGCCGTCCAATGTTGGTGATTACATGAAAGCGGATCGCGTGTCACGATGTTGATTGATGTTACCAAATTGATTAGTAACGCGTTCACGCTGTTTCCTAGTTTTTCTTTTAATAACAGCTTACGTGAGGTTTTTTTGTAAGAATTGTTTTACGTAAGACTATTTGCGGAAGGATTTTTATATGGTTTTATCCTTTCGTTTAATATTTTGACGATATTTGTTTAGTTTCTTACCTATAGATCTGTAGGTACATACTTACTCCAATTGATTTCTGATCACGTCTTTCTTTGAAGACAAATCCACTTAAATTTCAAAGGTGGACCCTCAAAATAAACGTCTTCAGTGTGAGGTGAGATAGTATTAAAACGTTTTTTATTACATTTGTTGTATTTGCTCATCCCAACAAAGTGTCAAGTGTTTTCCTTCGAGACATTGGGTCTTCACGCATTATTTCGTTTAACCTCTCAGGCACAAAAATAAAGAAACATTTTTCTATTACGTAGGTTCACGTTTATCCCTCAGTGAACATTGAAGTATGTCTGAAAGCCGAGCAAATACTTGATAGTTGACACCAAACTGACGTAAATATATGAGAGTCTAGGCGCAAATAAATTGTTGCGTGGCTGAATATGCCTATCGTACTGTGAAACGTATAAAGTTGGAGCCTGTGAAGAGCGGAGACAAAAATAGCGGACTCGGTGTTTGAAATGTGAGGATTTCAGAAGCTGGGTTCTATATTTTGAGTACATATCTTTGGGGTTATACTTTTCTTATCAAAGCCTGAAGGACGCTTGGCCTATCCTCAAAAATGCTCACAAAGGCTAGAATGGTGTTTAAGCAATTTTATATTATGATCTGTTCGCACCTGATCACAAAACTTTTCATTAATGCATTACATTTCCATTTTAACTACAGTGAAACCTGGTTAAGTGAGACATCAAGGGTCCTGCAATGTCGTTTCACTTATAGAGGTATTCCACTTACCCAGTGTCTCAAATATACAGGTAGAAATAAATATCTGTCTCATTTACAGAGGGTTCATTAATAGAAGTGAGAATACAGATTATTTCAGTTATACAGGTGCGATCATTAAATACTTACGTACTTGGAATTACGTGTGGAATTTGTGGGTAGAATAAGAATGAGTAAACAAATAATGTTATCTCAGTTACAGAGGTTTATGCATATAAAATTTACTCGCTGCCTCAGTTATAGAGGTAACTATGATGATAAATCGAAAGAACAAATCCCAGATATAGAGGCTTACCTCGTCCCACTAACAGAGATAATTCAGTGCCAAAGTGTTGGGACCTCAGCATGAGTTCCAGTTATGGAGGTTTCTCACTTATCCAGGTCCCACTTAACCAAGTTTTACTGTATTTAGAACTAACAGCGATAATAGCTTAGCAGATTAGAGACAATAGGGTAATGTCGCCCGGCTAACAAAACGTAATGACATCGAACAGTTTCGTGGAAACCTTAGTTGAACTTTGGATGAAAACAGTTTGCGAGAATCAGTAATGATGTGGGAAATGATAAAGGTTATTCAATTATGTGTGCTATATTCGCAGTTATGTTTGGCAGAAATTTGTGGAATACCTCATTTGTGGGTAATGAAAATATCAACCAAGCCTATTCGCTTAACGCTGGGAAAATTAAAGTTTACAATAAAGTATTTGCACCAATATCAATAGAAAGGCTAAAGTCTTAACAATGATATATCTACCACAAATCCACTCAGTCTTCCTCAGAATAAAAGCTGTTGAAGTAGCTAACCACACACTTCTAGACGTTAAATAATGTGAGAGAGATTCCCAACTTGATTTGTTTTCCGCTCCAACCCGGCTCTTGCACTAAGTGATAGGTATTATGTGGTATTACACGTACAGTTGTGTGTACCAGGAATATTAATGGTTTGAAGTCTCGGGTATAACCCGAATAATTTACTGTATGAATAATTTTATGGATATATGCTCCACAATTTTTTGCACTAACCTGTTGAAGTACTGATAATGTTTTCTGAAATGACATAAAATATGTAATTGATTGTGTATTTCTTACGGTGTATACGTAATCAATGGATTGATTGTACAGGATACTATAAATGATGTCAATACTTATCTATTGAATAATGGTATTTATACCTTAAGGTTTCGAACCAGGAAAGATAAATAAAACCCGAACAGAAATCCTTCATTCAGCCAGTGTACCCGATGTCCTCAACCAGAAATAAAACGTCCTTTCCGCTAAAATCTGTCGAAAGCAGGTCTCCACAAATATCTGCGATCTTTTCCGCGTTTAATTGAATGGGTAATGTCTGTTTACATCGGCTGGTCTCAAAATTTATTCATAGCCACGTAAACTGACTTCGGTTGTTTTGTTACTAAGGGCATTCTTATCTCCATGGCCAAATTTAAACTGGTAAAATTAAGTCCTTCGGTTTTTAAATGAGATTTTCAGTCATGTGGATACAGAAGAAACTGATTTGTGGACTGAATGAAACTATTGTAAACACATATGGATTCTCTTTTGTGTCTCTGAAAAGGACTCCATCCCCAGGTCTGAAGGCTTATTGAAACAGAGCGTGTAATTGGAGAGGTAACCCGCTTGACGCAATCGATAAGCCTTGGCTTAGGTTAGATTTTATTTTGGTAGGTTTTGTATTGAAGATGTTATTAGGCCAAAAAAGAGATTCAGGCCACTATGACTCTTACAAAAATAAGATATAGTGCGTAACAATATCGTAAATAGCACAAAGTTGAACACCCGCTAAAATATTCATGTCAACAACCATATTTACAAGGAAATCAGCTTCTATTTATATTATAGACATCATATTCTTGTCAACTATGAAAGCACTTGTCCTGAACATTGACGCTATCTGAGACCATCAGATTTACTCAATGGAATGGATAATCACTCCCACGGTCACGGTATCCATGCGAAATCAAACGTTAATCTTTTAGTCGACAATGTCTAGGGAACTGTAGAGGCTACTTATTAACAAGAAAGATAAAGTGTGACTAAACAGAAGCCAGAAAGTCTAACAACCAGTCTTACCAATGAGTATCGGGTTGCCAGGGTAACTGGATTAAGGAGGTCAGTTGATGATGATGATGATAAAGTGTGACTTAAGATTATGAGGTCTTTTCTTGTTTAAGTAGATATTATGGCTCTCTTCTTTTGTTCAGGAAGGGTGTTAGCCTTATTTGGCAAAGGTGGTTTTGTTACTTCAGATTGTTAGCCAAAATGGCGAAAATCCCCCATATACCAGATTAAATTCTATGATATAACGATCACTATCAATGCTCAGATTTAAAATATGTGACCTTGGTATGTAAATAGGTCGTAAGCTGCAGATTTAACAACAATAAATATTCAAGCCATATTTGGCTCCCTAATAAGGCACGCTTGGCAGACAACAGTATGATCTTGCAAGTGCTGTATCAATATTGTTTAGAACCAAAAGATTTACTGGATGGCTTGGCAAGCAAGTAGTCGAATTACATGCAATTTTATCATAACAAACAGCAGCTGCAACGCATCTTCCTAGAAATGAAAACCGGCCATTAATATTCAAAGGAAACGCGATAACTCAAACCTCGTAAATCCATCGCAATTATTTTCAACTAATTATAACAGGCGTGTTTAATTACTGTTTATTCCTTTCATAATTGTTGAATAATTACCATTTATAATAGAGGTGAATGCAACCAATTAGTTATTAGATACAAACATTGGATGTATTAACTTTCTTTGTAGTCATGATAAAATAGTTTTGAAAGGAATGTTTTATTTGCTCCTATCCAATTGATCTCTCGTTTCATTTGCATATCATTTTCATGCCTCGTATAAAATGCATTCTTTATTCTAAAGGTTGTTTTAAATAGATTGCCTTTCACGGATTTAAAACAAGGTTTATTTTTTAACTTTGAGAATTAGATACTTATGATGTAATCGAAATTAAAGCATTTGGTGAAATAGCATCATGTATACTTTGAATTAGGATTAAATTGTCTATGCATTATTTAGCGTGCCAACCACGATGGCTGAATGCGAAAGTATAAAAGCAATTGCCAATACGTTTAAATCTCGTCTAATATAAAAAATAACGGTTTACGATCAATGTATTACGCACAAGACAAAAGGAACACTTTACTGAAGTCTTCATAATTCTATATGAGATAGCTCTTCTCCTACATTTGTGGTTCGACGCTTACATCGTCTCTGCTTCAAATATGCATGTATCACTCACTTTTATTTTCTACCGCATTGCAGGCAGAATCTATTAGTTTCGAAGAAACAATAGAAAATGTAATATCACTTGTTTTAAAACCAATTGAAAGAAACAAAAGGTAAAGAAATCATTTCTTCTATATGTTTATTTTCTCGAAGTATTTGAAGTACAATAATATTCCCATTCCGATGCTTATCGTAGAACAATATCCTATTAAACGCAAAAGAATTTCATATAATCGTTTCTGAGTCTGAATGAATCAATTCACTTACCAATGTCATGACCACATTCAGTTAAGATCTCTATCATATAATCTATCTATCACCGGCTGTTTCCCCGCGGACTCACCCGCGTCCCGGAGGAACCCCCTCCCCATACCTGAATAAAATATAGCCTGTGTTACTCGGGAATAGAGTAACTTTCGAACAGCGAAAGAATTTTTCAAATCGGTTCAGCAGTTTTCCTTTAGGGTAAACAAACAAACGAACAAAAAAATGTTCATCTTTATTATATTAGTATCTTTAGCATATCCATCTATCTATTACGTATATCTTCTACAGATTCCAGGAAGACTTGTTAATTTGTAGTAGCTGTACCTACCCATCTATCTACAGTATTCCATCTGGGATTCTCTGCTCCGATTTACGGTTGCTAGCTCCTCGGCGCTACATCCCACGCAATTCCGTTCGTCATTGATTGGGGAAGGAAGTCGGTTTGTCACGCACTGCATAACGTTCATTGCTATGCATCATACGGTGGCTTGTGACGGTGACATTAATCTGTTTTTGGTAGGGGTTTACGGTGACGTAGACTTCTATTGTTTTATTTGTACTTGTAGTTTAGTTACGTGATAGTCTTTTGTTTAAAGATGAGTTGATTTTTCGCTGTCCTCTCTTTCAACAATCTGTTAGTAAGCTTTTCTTTTTCTGGTCACGTGTAAAATGCTTTGCATCTAATGGATTATTAGCTCCTTCAACTTGGTTATTTAGAAATTTTATTTCATTTATTTCGCTTTGATTTCTAACAACATTTACTTGATTAAGATTGCGTTTGAATGCGCATCGCATTAGAAACATAAGTTGCCAATCAAAGTGGCATTATAGACTATTTTATTTAGACACGATTGCAATTACTTGTAAAAACGAAGCGCATTGTTATTATAGCAAATGTTACTATACTTAAAATGTCGTCAATGTAAGTTTTATTTGTGAATAGATTACTACTAATGGAATCGAGTTTCGATGTTCATATGATAGAGGTAATTCTCCCTAAAGAACAGCAAGCTACCACAATGTGTCAAATTTCTGCAATCGATTTCCAACCTTATCACAATAGTAGAAGGGTAATGTTCGATTTTTAAAATTTGACAGATTCGGGTACTGTGACCTGTTGTCTATACCTACTTCTGTTATCTATCTTCGACCACATCCGTATAAAACAGCAAATAATTACGGCACCAAAATTCTACCTCCATGTAAACCCAGATTTCGCTTTCTAAAAATATATCCTTTTTCCGAAAATGGATAAATTCTAGAAAACCAGTACCACCCACAGTTTTGTTAACCTTGTTACATATCATTGTTGGAAATTCTATAATTGGAGGTTCTATATCTGGTTGTAGCCGCAGTTGGCTTTTAAATATGTATTTTTTGCTGCCCACGCAACACCAAGCCCTTTCTTTAACGAGATTTTCGCGTAATGTTATTAGCATCTGCGTCATTCTGCTTTTATACTGAAACATCTATTTTTGCAGTAAAAAGTGTGAATGGAATTAAGTATCAGTGTTGTTTCAAGGGGGTCAGCGGGGTCCACTAAGGCCAGAGCTTGCTAGGGCTGCGGGAATATCCGAAACAATTACCGCGGCCCAGGTAAACAAAGGGCTCAAGAACATGGTGGGTTTACGGCAATGTAGCGGGAGAGGTCGTCTGATGATATCCCATCGAAAAAAAATGTTGTTTCAAGGGCAGGCTAGATTTTATTCTTCGGCTTCAGAATTCCATACCTCCAATATAAATATTCAGTAGGTACTAATAGATTCTGTCTATTGTAAGCTGTGACCACTTTCCTATTATAGGGACTATCCCATATGTTGAAATTGTAGCGGTTCCACATATGTTGTGTGGCCCAAAATATTTTTGCAAAATTGGAATGTACTAAAATTTTCCTTGATTGTTTTGGCGCTCGCGTCTCATATTCTGCGTAGTGGATGATTATATTTGGTTTCCTCTCGTGCCGCTAACAAGCCAATTATGGTTAATTTATTCATAACCACCTTGTAACTGCGTTGTAATTAACTATAGCCGACTGTTGGAAACTTTTTATGGTGTCTGCCGCCTAATTTGAATGTGATACTTTTTGTTGGATGAGATAAGTTAGGTCTGTAATTAAGAGGAAAAAAAAACAGAATACCTATGTCATTTGGTTGAATACATCTACATAATACAGGCAAATATATTATTGTTTCCATTTATGAGTTTATACACTGTCTTTTCACTCAAATTTAGCTAAGCAAGCATTAAAAACAGAACAATTTGAATCAAACTAGTTTCATTAAATCCTATCAACCATATCCTTGTGTACATTTGCATTTCCGACAAGCAAATTCAATCCTAAAGCTGCGAAACTCCACCCAGGTAAATGCAACAACCGTTTAATTTGTTTAAACGTTTCCACTTTGTTCCATGTCATTGAACTTGAAAAACGTCACGGGGTGACTCCCGGATGCTATCGAACTGTCAATCGCATAACCATTTGCTATAGCTTCGATTACACGCATCGTTTCAGTTCCATCGCAGTCCGCCATCTTGTGAAGTAATAAAAAGTAGACTATACTCCTCTCTTCTGCTGATTTATTATCAGCACCATATCATCCAATTGCCGCATCCACTGCTGAACGTAAGCCTCCTCCTCTAAGAGGCTCAGGGTCTTTTCCTGCAATAAATACTAGCAAGAAATATTACGTGGCTAGGGAATAATCAGACTGTAAAAATAATAAGCTCTGTAGTCTTTGTAGGCTGTTGAAACCGGCAGTAAAATATGCCATAAAACAAATTCAGGCTTACACCAGCATCCCGGAAATAATTCGGAAAAAATCCGTCGTTAAAAGGTTCAACCCAAATTAGTTGGTGTATTATGTTGGGTAAATAGATAAAGTAGATAAACATAGCCACAACGCTCTCGGCCCATAGAAATAGGCGGAAAGCGAAGTAGCCCATTACCGGCCGGGCAAGCCGGGTCGTACCGGTCCGGATGCCGGCTTCCGTTCGACCTCGGCCATAACTTGCTTCTCGTGTTTCAAGGGTTAACTGTCAATGTCCCAGTACATACCGGCAGATTAGTTTCTAGCTTATAGCTATATTCAAGCAGATGAAGATCTGCGGATATGTATGTATAAGCGAATATAAGGAATGGAAGAGCACAAATGTATTGTTGAGGAGAGAGCATAAGTGCATGCGCCCTTTCTATACTTATCGAATTTCACCCAGTCGGATTTCCGAGTTGCTTATCAACACATTCCTTTCTTACACGCACAATGTAGGTAGGTAGGTACAGCCTATATCACGACTAAAAGTTCGGCAACAAACTGCCAGGAGCGCGATCCCCAAAAGTTATGTGTTTATTGTACCCATATTCCCGACGATGACAGGGGCGAACCCAAGAATCTTGATTTATCGCACTTAAACATACCAGTATCCTTTTCGACAACAAATCGTAAATTTTTGGAACGATCCTTATTCCCCTGGGGCATAATTTTACCCGTTAATACGTTTTCGAATACTTTAGTTCACCATTGTTGTAATTCAGTATACCCCTGAATACAAGCCGTTGGGGTACATAATTGTGTCCCCAGAATCAATTACGGTTGACAAATTCGCTCTGGAACACGGAGCATCAATATTTGAATAGCCTCCTTGGTGTTCTGCGAGCCTGGTACCTCGTGGCGTAATTTTACATAAGTAATGTCTCACATTCGAGTCCCGCACAAATCGCTGATTTACGCTTCAGATACCACTGTACATCACGATTCGCCAACGAACTGTTCCTAGGAAAAATCCTAGCGATTCGCCAAAACAACATGTCACAATAGAATGGTCGACCAATATCACGACAGGCTAATTGGTTCTCCGTTTCACAGTTGGTCGAAATAACTATCATTTAAATAACTGAAAACGACTTCATCCACTAATCTTCATCAATAAAAATAAAAGCTTTTAAAATCAGTAACGAGCATGTTAAAAACTAACATAAATATCATTAGGTAGATATTTAATTAAAATTACGGCTACATAGCTGCCTGGGTAAGTTAGTTCCAAAGACTTTACTAGATGGCGTTGTACTTAAGAGAGCGTTTTCTGAATCGCGGTGTTAAGATTCTCCGTCGTTGAATGGCATGGCACTGCTCTGAAAATTTCATTACAATTTTTGAAAATAATTCACTATCAATTTATGAAACGCTTTACAAGGGGGTATTATTTGGTACATTTATTATTGGTACCGTGACATTACACTGTAGTAAATAGGTGTAGGTATTACAATACATACAAGATAGCTAAAGATAAATAGTTAAATGAAATTAAAATAATTTATTTATCTAATTTTGTTGTTGTCCTTTTTAGATTATTTCCGAAAGTTATTGTAATTCAATTCAATCAATTGTTACACTATAAACTTCTTAACACAAAATTGCAAAATATACATTGTATAAAAAAATTCTATCATAAAACATGATCATGAAAAAAAAGCGTTTATGGTAAACCTTCGCCTTATGTTATGCGCAGAATGTCAGAATAATATGTTATTATTTTATCGATAATTTCCAATTAACAGAGCCACGTTCCACATACGGGTTTTCAATCATACCTTATCCCCAATCGTATATTAAATTAATATTTTTAAACCAATGTGTTCCACATTTGGTAGGGTATGACTTCATTTAATTAATCTACGTCAGTGGTTTTCGTCCGAACTGATTTTGTGAGACTTGAATTGGAAATCACATTTCAACAATATTTTGCTTATTTACTTATTTTTATTACTTTAATAAAATCTACACCTATAATAATAAAACAAATTCCCTCTCGTCGCGTCTGTCTGTTCGCGATTAACTCAAGAACTGCCGCAACGATATTCATCACTCGATAACGTAATTGTGATGAAGGTACATAATTTGTTAAGTTTTTGTTATTATTTCTGTATAAATCAACGATATTTCTTGAAGGTGTCTGGAAAAAGTAACCTGCCTGGGAGCTTTCAACGAAAACGCTGCTAAATTATTATATTCGGATGCCGGAAGAAGTTCCACTATAAGGCGGGTGTACCCGCGGGAAAACAGCTAATATTTAAATAAATATTAATAATATCAACATAAAATTATGTAACTTCTCATTCTAACAACGATAAACCCGTTATGATCATTAAGATTGCAATAACAATACTAAATCTATCGCAAACTGTATTATTCCCGCAGTAAAAATGCAATAAGTTTTACTGCATTTTCTAATTAGTAATGTCGTTTCACTTTTTATTCCAATGGATTTAAATTCGTCATTATGGTATCGACTGAAACTTTATTACGTATCTGCTTCAATAATGGCTGAGTTTTATTTACAACTAGCTACCGCCAGCGGTTTAAGCCGCTTCCCGTGGGTAACTATCCGGGTGCGCCGAGTAGTTCCCAGTTCCCACGGGACGCGGGTTAAACCGCTGGCAGAAGCTAGTGAAGAAATAAAGTCTAATATTGTTTCCTCATTGCGCATTCAAGAAGCACTTGAAACATAAATCTAGAGATCAAATACTTCCAGATCAAAATTGAGCAATTGAGTTATAGCCTCGGTCGGAAACATTATGGTCCTAGAATTTTATTACGGTTCCAGAAAATTATTTCGTTGCTTTTGCACAGCTAAAACAATTAGATTTGGTTCGACTTGTTTCTCTGCTTTGCTTGATATGAATAGGCGATTATATCATACAATACATTCATAAAGAGGCAAAGATCGAAAGGAGTTTCTTTAGATATATTGAACCGTTATATCTGAGTCCCATGGGATATATTTTTATCCTGGTTGAACATATGCCTGTATACAAAATCCAAGTACCCAAATACTCCCAAAATGGTGTTGGAGAAATCAAGTAGCAGAAACAGCAAATTTTTTATACGCACCTCAGTAAAACGCTTAATCTGGAACCAATTTGAGATTGGTGGAACGCCTTAGTCAGCGATTTCGACACAATACCGTGACGTTCTTTGTAAACGCGAGATAAAAGATACTTAGGATTGTTTACTATTGTAAATTGCACAAGAGATGCTTGAGTTTACCTTCCCTGCCGTTGGAAATTATAAGATTCTTCTAGGTAGATTATCATTGCTATTGTGAATGTATGGAATAATGAAAGCTAAGGTCTATAAACAGTGTCGAGGCTGCGGGATTGTTCGAAGGCGTTTTCCGGCCCAGGTACACAAAGGGCTCAAGAAGGAACAAGGTTCTAATCAGTAAAAGCCTGACACTGTCTCACGCTGCACCCACAGCTGGAGGGGTCTATAAACAGTAAACTAATTCAAATTCTTACGAATTGAACGGATCCCTTTCTTACGTAATATACCGTCAATTATATTTATATGGCTTCTATGAATGGTAAGAGAAATAATCCAGGCTGTATTTTGGACAAAGTTACCAAAGAAATCTTTCGAACTCCGCCAAAGAATATATAAAGTCTTATTGTAAAAGTTCTGCGCCAAGTGTTTCGGCAACATCATTTGTCTAAGCCAAGTTACTTAATTAAACTTTTACACGGATAGATTCTGGTGGAGGTTAAGAAAACCAGCTTTTAGGCCGGGTTGTTCGATTTAACTTTAACTATAACCTAACCTTAACCTTAACCTTCAAATGGCCGCCCATTGGTCATTTTTTTGACGTGACAACTGTGTAACCAATGGGCGACTATTTGACGGCCGGTTAAGGTTAGGTTATAGTTAAAGTTAAATCGAACAACCCGGCCTTAGTCTCGATTTTGGAGAGTTAATTTTCTTATGGTTTGAAAGCGAAGATAAGATCAATACCAATTAAACTATCGACGATAAGTCAAAAAATATGGCGATGGTGTACCAACGTGGAATTGATTTGCATCGTTAAGTACGGCTATTGCAAAATTAAAGTTTTTTTCTTCAAAGCAGAAACCTAGCACTTATTTTCTTAAAGCTTTTCAAACCTTAAAGTTAAATCAAGTTATAATCCAACGAAAATCACTCGTTTTACGATTATTTATTCTAATTTGATGAATAGGTTGCTGATACTAAAACAAGAGCCTCTATAACCCCAATCAAACACTTCAACTGATGGACATACAGCAGAAGCTACAAATTCAATAACATGTAAATTATTGAATGCATTTCATGCCAAATTGAATGAGGAACATGTTGTATCAGTTTGTGCCGGCCCAGTATTAATTAAACACTACACGTGTTGTGTTGAATATTACATCACCGAATTGGCATGTAAGTTAGGTATTTTAATGAATAAGTTAATAAATAAATGAATCTACATTATATGCTGCTATTAAGAGCATTATGTTTTACCGTCCCGTGGGAACTACTAGGCGCACCCGGATAAAAAGTAGCCTTTTTCAAATCGGACCAGTAGTTCCTGAAAATAGGTTTTGCTGTAATCTTACTGGGAGCATCGTGTTCCTCGGGCAAGTGTGTTGAAGATGAGGAGGTCACATGGCAATTAAGACAGATGAGTTCCTGCTGAGTATCAAGCTTCTATAAAGCTTGACTGTAATATATCCAGCTACATGGTCATTTTAAACACTGTTGTTATTCTGTAATGTCCATTGATGACCCTTATGTCTCTATCCTTCGAAACGTACCTACTTCGAAGATCATTTCCCACATTTATTTATAAATGCTTGTTTGTACACAAATACCGTAGTTAGCTAGCTTTCAACACACGCCCTTGACTGCCTAATCGATGAGCCGTGATCGGAAGAATCTTGCCCCATGATTACTAATTATCTCCCATTGGTCATGGATCCAAAACTACAGCCTTTTTGTCTAAAACAACGATGGGAATTCGACAAAAACTGTTCCGAGAATCATGACTGTGTCCAATATCTTGCAAAAGAATTCTTTATTGCCGAATAAGGTGATTGAATTGTGCAACTTTTTTATTTGAACTAGCTTCCGTCAGCAGTTTCACCCGCGTCCCGTGGAATCTTCTCCGCGCACCCGGATAAAAAGTAGCTTATAGCCTTCCTCCATAAATGAGCTATCAAACACTGAAAGAATTTTTCAATTCGGACCAGTAGTAAACAGACAAACTTCAACTTTGTAATTGTTATTACAGAATAAATAAGGTGGCTGAATTGTGATGCTTAGAGACTTTTTTATTTGAAATAATAGTGGATTGAAAGATATAACAATGTTCGTGTCGTTGAACTGTCTGGTCAATATACTTGAGTTAACTTGTAAACTCAAGGCGATTTCTTCTAAAAAAGAGTTCTCTTAAAAATATTCCGTCAATGTAGCTTATTTTTGACGATGTCAAATCCGAGAACTTCATACATTATAACCTAGTAAAGCTTGTAATTTTGGCTGAAGTTATATCGAGAGAATTAGTTGACATTGGAAAATTTGGAATCATTCGTTTAGCTTTACATCATCTGCCTAGACTTTTCCCAACTATGTTGTGGTCGGCTTCCAGTCTAACCGGATGCAGCTGAGAACCAGTGTTTTACATGGAGCGACTGTCGACTCCCACACCCAGTTACCTGGGCAACTGCACCCCTTGGTAAGGACTACTGGTTGTCAGACTTTCTGGCTTCTGACTACCCGTAACGAACCCGTTCAAATGACAGCCGGGACCCACCAGTTTATCGTGCCTTCTGAAACATTCGTTTAGCTTTACAAGAGTATATAAAACTTAATTTTATCGAAATGGAAACAGAATCGTTGTTTTTATCGTTGAATATATTTTTACCCAGTCGGGAATACAAAATGGTCGTAACAAAGCTCCTAACCATTAGCTATTTACAATCTGTAAATAACGCGAGTCGTTTATTACGTCATAAACACCGAGAATAATGACGTCATTTGACATGAAAAAGTGACCTAGACGGGATATCGGAAAATCAGTTTGAATGGGAAAAAAGGTTTTGTACATAATGATGATATTGTTTAAGTAATTTAAAACTTGTAGCGTCAGTTTCCATGGTTCCTGATAAAGTTCTAGATAGCTATCTAACAGATAAAGCCATAGCAATGGTTTTAGTTTTGACTACTTTTCTATGGCATTAGTTATTTAGACTTTTATCTGGAACCTCGGAAAATGTTCCATTGAGTTACAAAATTTAAATATTCCTGCAAGATAAGGCATTATGTAAAAAAAATACGGAAAAAACTGTAGTTTTTGGCTTGAGAAATTCTGAACGTCTAATTTGACACTGAAAATGTTTTTATTAATTCAATTTTGATTGAAGTACGAGTAATTCGAAAAGATCATTCTGTGTATAAAGAATATTTGGTCAAAAAATCCGTTACCAAAAACGGGTTTAACTAAACGGTCACGCACCAATAAATTTAATAAATTACAGTAAATAAACAGAAAAAAGCTGTCCTTTCATTTCATTTAAATCAAGTAAATAAAAACCTATTCCAAGAAACAGATTTTGCCCAATAAATATCACTTAGTTCAGTCATCTGGAAATGTAAGATCAAAATTAATGATCTACTTTCGATTAGCTTCAACTTTATCATTATTAAACAATCCTGAAAAATACGTAGGCGGGCGATGTTTTTGTTATGAACAACTAAACTGCCTCATTGGTCTAGTTGTCGCTTAGCCGACCGCTGTGCACAAGGTCTTGGGTTCGATTCCCGGGTCGAAATCGCTTTGTGGGTTTTAGAAACTCACAAAGCAGACCAGAGTTGGAAGTTGGTGATTGATACACCCGTGCATCGGAGAAATAATGTACCTACTGTGAGAAATACAGTTTCCTAGTGCTTAAAAAGCGTTAGCCTTAGCCCAATCCATTTTGTAAGACATTGGCAATCATATTCATACTGAAAAACTACAATACGAAATATTGATTTACTGCTAAGCTTAATTAGTTTTAATTAATTCCAAAATTGGTTCATAGATGGCACTAGAAATAGAAAAAACTATAACCAAGTTCCGCTTACTTGTCTGTGCCTACTTGAGTCATTATCAACGGTCGAATGCACACAAATTCGTTTTCGATAGTGCAATTTAACTCATTGACATCACAATTACCGCATTTTACTGTCAGCTTGTGCAAATTGTAACTACACTTTATTTTGAAGAACGTTTTACTGTTCATTAACACTAGCGAAGTTTCCGCGCGGCACCTCTCGTATAAACACAGTTTTTCTACGTGTGGCACAGCCCTTACGAACTGAGTACTGCCGCGCGGAAAATCTGCAACTCTTATGGCCGGTTACAGAGGTCTGAAATCGGTATTGACAAATTATGCCAAGATATGTTTTTCATTTTGACTAGTTTTGTATAGCATTATCTGTCAGATAGCTATGTAAAGCTTTATCTAGAACCTCTGAAACTGGCCATTAAAGTAGTATCAATAACGAACGACAACGAACCTCCACAGAATTGAAATAAGCCAATTGTGATACTATAATGATCAATTACATTGCAGTCAACTGAACTGCGAATATCACAATACATATAAGAAATTATCCGCACAATGGGAACGTTTCTGAATGGCACGGCTACAATTCGCATACACGCTCCTATTTGCAAATTGATAATCGCGTCATTGATTACGAAATAATCGAATTGTATCGAGTATCTAGTCGATAGATATCGATTAGTGCTCTTACAATAACAATTATGTTTGTCATTGGAAACCATGTTGAAATAACAACTATTCTTATTAGATCAATTACTGATGACTGCAGCATCGATGTTGTAAATAATAGGAATCATAACAATAGATAACACTTACCTTCAATCAAACACCTACATTTGTTACTACCTATACCTCTAGTTGTTGTCAAACTTAATGGCGGCCGGGAACATCGCGCAGAACATCATGCCAAAGCTATTTATGACAAACTTTTTTTTCCGAAATTAACAGGCATCGAGGCGTCATTAAGTTTGGCTAGATCTATACTTTGTATCCAATAGCACTACAAAATAGTTTAAGCCTTAATTTTATTTTAGACGTAATCCGTTTACAATCCTCTTCTGTAACATGAAATGCGATATTCAAAGGTGTACGTTGCCTTGACATTGGCTTCCCCATCCACTGTATGTAGATCCACCCTTTTAGTGAATCCTCTCTATCCGTAAAGGTCATGTTTACTGGTTACGTATTGAATAACTAAAAGTGTTATATCCGTTTGATCCTTCACTTTGTTGTCTTCTATTTACATTGTCAAAAGGGTTGATACTGGTTCATTTGTTATGTTAGATTCGTAGACATGAGTGCTGTATCTTTGGCCAAAATGTGCATCAATATACGTGTACTGATATAATGAACTCTAAAATTATAAGGATGAAGATGAAGAGTCTGTTTGTTTGCTCAAATTGCTAATGGAACTAGGTACTGGACCGTTTGCAAAAAATAATTCAGTGATCGCCCATTTACCAAGGAAGGTTTATTTACGTGTGTGAAGTAGGTATATGCCACGGGATCGGGTGAAACCGCTGGCAGAAGCTAATTTATCAAGATTGATTGGTTACTCTATGTTCTCTACAAGAGAACAATTAAGTAACGAAAACTATCCTTTGTCTAATCTAACAATAATCATAAGTGTTCAGTTCCCTTCAAACAACTTAAAATAAATGAACGAAACAGTATTATGCCTGCGACTAATTTCGAAATGTCAAAGTTTTTTTCTGATCATCACGTTCTTCCGAAAAACTCAGTCACGGTAACTTCATAAAGTACATAGTTATTTTGCGATGGTGCCCGCTGTTACATTGTCAGACGGTCAGAACTTTGTAAAATCGTGATTTTTTTCTAGCGAAAGCGTGATGGCACTCTTCTTAGCATTTTTCTATTGCTTCGAAATATTGACACAGTAGAAAAAGGTTTCGTAATAATATCGGGCACGATTTCAACTGTGCGTTGCTGTTTTTAAGAAAATAATTGTAAAAAAATATATAAGCCATATTTTACGCGTGGCCTGAAAATTTAATTTCCCTTATCTTTATCAAACGTTGGAATATTTTAATCACAACAAATTGTTTAAAAGACGGAGTCCGCCCGACCTTCAACTATGAATTAATTTCTTAGTCCCCTTGAGATATAATATTGCTGCCTGCGAATTGAATTTGGAAAGGATCCCAGCTTATCATACCTTTGTTAGTGTAAAAGTTCTCATTCATCAAAATACATATAAATTTGAATTGAAAATCATCTAAAAAGTCATGTTACCATCAAAGCTTTACATACTAAATCTATTTTTTTGTATTGTTTCAGGTGGTACAATTCTCAGTTACAGTTAACGGTAAGTAGCTTCTTTTATCCAGCACTTATCATAGGGATCGGTGCTAGGATTTTATCCGGGCGTGCGGAGTAGTTCCCCCGGCACGCAAGTGAAACGGCTTTTAGAAGCTAGTAGCGATTGATAATTCTGTGTTAACCACAAGTCAAAATGTACGGTTAACTTACCCTTTGACTTGATAAATTAAGTCACATATGTTCAGCTGCCAAAATACAATGAACCATGACCATATACAGAACCGCTCCTTTTCTACCAAATACATGACATTTACCTCTTTTGTACCACCCATCCCATAACCAATCACAATGGATGAAATGGATGACGTCACAGTTCATACAAACGACACAGTATTACAAAGACGACCCAATTCACACCGGCGCTTTTCATTTCATCGTATATTTAGGCGACACCAATTAATAATGCATTAGGAGGAGAAATGTATGGCGCATGCGTGTTTGATGAAAGTGATAAGGCTTATATGTGATTTACTTTTACTCGTTGTGGTAATTAACCCGGATTTTAGGCACGGGCTATTTAATTTGGCGTAGCAAGTGAATTATCAGAATTTGGAAGGTACCACTGGTACAGTCGTGGAGGTGTACGGTTAACCTAATAGACGCTGTTTTTATTTTATCCGTATAATGCAATTAGTAGTAAATATTCATGGATCGATATTAAAAATATTGAGTAAGAATAAGTTATCAACTTATCATTGATAGCTTCACAAAATCTAACACCACCAGGCCAACGCAGGTATACCAATCTGTCAAATTTTACCAATCGAACATTAACCATCCACTATTGTCATAAGGTTGAAAATCTATCGCAGAAATTTGACAGTTTGTGGTAACTTGATATGCTGTCGTCTGTACGTACCTACGTGAATATAAATAGCTCATAATAGATCGGCAAGGATACCTATATCTTTAATCATTTGAAAAAAAAATATGTTCTTGATCAAGACATTTTCACCATATTTATTTTTCACAATTTTAAGACGATTACTTGCATAAAAATTGCGTGTTTTTATATTATAACACATAAAGTCAAAGTCAAAGTCAAAGTCAAAAGCATTTATTGAAAGTAGGCTAATTAGATTAGCACTTTTTCACGTCAAATTTTACAAAGGACAGCACCCCCAAAAGCGCCCCCCATTCACCACTTCCTAGTGTTATGGTTGGAAAGAAGAAGTGGCGATGAACAAACTTCCCAACAACACAGCTGTCTATTACAGTTAAAGTATTGCAACATTTAATTTGTTTGTTTAACAATTTTGGTCTTATTTAGAATACAATATTAATTTACAATATATATACAATACAATACAGATTATTTATCCACTTCAGAGCTGCCATCTGCGTTTATCTGTGAAATAATCATTAACATTATAATAAGCCTTTTTAAT
>NWSH02000517.1:2536982-2554499 GCA_002382865.2 Heliothis virescens
ATCTTAATAAAAACTATCAACCAAAATTGGTTTGAACGAAATACAGTCAGTAGTTTTTGAGTTATAGCACTTTTTCAGTAACCGCAAACTATAACTTTGTTATTCATATATTTGTATGAAAAACAAAGTAATTTTTTGTAGGTACGTTTATTTTTCATAGATAATGGAACGGAACCCTTCGCGTGCGAGTCCGACTCGCACTTGGCCGGTTTTTTAAGTTTACAGTAATAAAATTAAGCGCAGTCTTTATTGTGTTTGTTGCAGAATTTATATTATTCACACGAATCTGAATTTTATAGTCCTTTACTTACCTTGTCTTTTGCTACAATACTAATAACATTACCAATTAGGCCTATAGCTCAAATACCTGATCTAAGTATAAACTGGACACCTGTTTGGTACAACCTTGAGACACGATTTGTTCTAGTTCAACTGGTGTCATTTGTTTTGCTACTTATGCATCCGTAATATTGTCTTCGACTGGCTAGTCTCCTTTGCTGTCAGTAAATTGTATTTCTTCATTCATCGTGCCATATTTGGCCGTCATAATTAGTATCCCATAATCCTCTTTCATTATTACCGACGTACTAATGCTTGCTTGATGACATTCGTTACATTAAGCAGAGTGGGAGGGATTAGTTCTACTACACGTGACATATGCAAACTAAGCGTGTAGGTGTCACGTTTTGAATAATTAACGTACGGGTTTCCTTACAGTGAAGTCAATAAATCACTGTTTTAATTTTAAATGTTAAAGACAAAAAGAAAGGAATAATCAAATATGGAGCAACCATTAACACAAAAACTGCAAATATACAAGAATTTCTCGAAACTTAAAGAATTTCTCACAACGCCTCTATCTTTTTTTCGTTCACAAGATAAATGGACCGCAACATCAAAAGGAATTCACTTCTGATTTGTAGAAAAGCTATCTCGAAATTTGGTGTACACGAAATGTGACACTACGCGGGTGTTTCTTGACGACGTTAAAATTAAATTTTAGATGA
Source organism: Heliothis virescens (assembly GCA_002382865.2). NCBI lineage: Eukaryota > Metazoa > Arthropoda > Insecta > Lepidoptera > Noctuidae > Heliothis > Heliothis virescens. Next base: position 2,537,990 of record NWSH02000517.1, read on the forward strand.
GACCTCTCAATGTATTTTAGCTTTATTTTCGAGGGTCTTTACTTAAACACAAGATGCTTCTCCGTTTTATCTAATGGGTTATTAAAGGATGCCTTAATGGGTTCAGAAGATTAGTTAGAAATTGGTCTAATGGAGAGTTTCCTTCATGGTACTTTCAATTTAACATAAATTAAATCTTAATATTGCAACACGTCTGCAATAAATTACGTATTTCTGGAATGGTTACGATTTAAGACTCCTACCCATTCTTTAGCCATCGTATCAAAAAGTTTTACACTAAACCGACCCCCATCATAATAATAACAAATATATGCAAAAACTGCCGTGAAAGCGGAATTTATTGAATACGAATTGATTCTTTAGTCTAGATAAGAAATCGATGCGGAATCGATACATCGAATTATAGCATCCTTGCAACTCTGCTTTATCGCAATATTTACCCAATAAGCCAATCGTATATGGCTTCATCCGTCCGTCTGTCGGTGCATTACGCCTCAAGTACTTGGTACATCCTTAGTATACACACCATGAAACGTATAGGAACCTACATGGTAAGAAGCTTTGGAAAGGCATGATCAGAATGAGGTTAAATTAATCAAAGGCTTTCCTCAAATCTGCGCTCAAAATACAAGATTACTACTTCGGTATTATTCTACTATGTGATTTGCTGGTAATGCTCAAAATATTAATTCTTCTTTTATGGTTGTCAAAATTCCCCTTACGAATTTATTGCCTAGTAATAAAAAGTACACGATTCTCAAGCCTGAAGCCAGTAAAAGATTTCAAAAGCGTCTCAAAGCATTGCCCTGACAGGCTAATGGATTCCCGTCAACCATCATGACCTTTCTAGTGTAAAAGAAAAAGCGGTGACAATCGTTCATGTCGAGTTACCCTAGTATTCAGAGTGTGTCATTGTCGGTACAGAAATACATACAGATAGATCTACGTACTTTAAGTTTTTGTGAATACTATTGTCATTATGATTGTTGTTGTATGAAAGACGAACTATGGAATGGTTTATTTCATTATTTGTGGTAATGTTACCATTTGTGTCGGTTATTGGTTTTTATTGCGTCTATTTGTTGTACTTAATAAGTACCCTCGAAGCTGGATCATTTCAACATTACCGATGAAATTCCTTACCACTGGCTAATCTTGGACATGAACCCAAAAATCAAAATCCATCATCATGTCAAAGCATTTAAGCTCTAAGGCCATAAAAAAATCTTAAAAAAACTGTTTACTATGAATTTCCATGTTCAAGTTTCAAAGTTGCTGTAAGAAAATCGGACGTTTATGTTGCCAGTGAACTTGGGCCTAAGAACAATTAAACTGTTGTCTGCATATTTTAAGGAGCTAAAAACTCATAAACATCTGAACTACTTTGTTACCGTAGTTCTTGTGCCATAAAACTTGAACATCGACAGACTTCTTTATTCTTTGGCGATGTAAATGTGAGTACTAAACTACGAGCTTACTGATGGTAGTTTCAAAAGAATTTCAAGAAACTTAGTGCCAACTTTAAGTCGCCACTTTTACAAGTTTAATGAAGCGGGTTACTTGCACTTGTTGAGGAGTTATTTTTTTAATTATCCATGAAAATTTCTTGTCTGGTGCGTGGTTTGGTTGATTGAAATGTTGGGTTAATTATACCCTGTACAAAAATAAAACAAATAAAGATCCGTTCATGAATTACTGGTATTAGATAAAGGGACTAATGGTAAGGTATGTTTTGCGATAAATATTAATGATCCCATTCATTCATAATTATTAATATCAACGTATGAATGTAATTGAATATTGATACCAGTTTTTTCTGAAAAATATTTATGTTTTAATATTTTAGATTTATATTTGTTTGTAAGGTATGTGGTACTGAATAAAATTACGTAAAGGGACACCTACGTGATTAATCTTCATGCGACATAATATTTGAATTGGATCACACTGAAATTGGATCAGCGAAAAGAGGATTAAATGAATGTCGAGTTTTTGTTTGGTTTCGCTTCTTTTTTTCGTTTGTTATTGAAAAGTAATAATGATATTTATTTTTGAGTATCCGTAATTTATAAATTAATTTATACGTGAATAATTTCACGGTTATACTCGCATTTCATGAAACCAAATAATCTTGCCTACCTTTTCAATTCCTATTGTAGTTTTTATGCATAATTAAAGCATGATAATGCGCATTTCCATTTTTTATAAAGTAAAAAATATAAATACCACAATAAAAATATTTTTATGCAAAATCATACCCTTTTTGTGGGTTTATTGATCATCATCATGTATTAATTATACTTATATGTATGTATACATACGTAGGTACCTAAATATACGTATATGTATGATGCAACTCAAATGCAGGTATTCGCTAAATTAACTTGCAATTACTGCTCGTGATTCATGAATTATCATTATCGTGTGATGCAGTTAGATTAGAATCTCTGCGAGTTTTTAATGATAGGGTCAATTCACACCGAGACGCGACGCGACGCGACGCGGCTTTGATGTAGCGCGACGCCGCGCGACGCCTCGCGGCGTCGCGAGACGTATCTTAAAAACAAAGCAAATCGCGAGATGCAGCACCGATCTTGCACGCCGCGCGTCACCGCTGCATCAAGATGCGTCGCGCTGCGCCGCGCGGCGTCTCGAGGTGCAGCGCAACGTATCTGAATTCTCACAATCAAATGTGTATCGTTTCGTGTAGTGAATAAAGTATATTTTGAGTCGCTCTATGTAAAATCTGCGTGCAGCGTCGCGTCGCGTCGCGTCTCGGTGTGAATTGACGCTTAATATTTAACCTTACACATAAGTGCTGCTTAGTGGATTTAGCGTGTTTAATTCGTATTTACTGGCATATTACGAGGTATTTTGTTTTTTGTTATTATTTTTTTCCAGTATCGCAACAGAAAATAGAATTAAAGCTGTCTTGAGGTTTCATAATTTGTTTCGAGCAAGAGGTCTTAGATCTAAAACAGAAACAATCAGTATATTTATAAAATATGTTTTTATTTCATTTACACATTTTGCTGGCCTTCATAAAAATCATGCATTATCTAAATACTTTATCTAAAAACATAATTTAATTAATTGAAAATGACCTCTAACTCACAAAGTTAAGTGAACAATTTTCGTCCCATACTTCACCGCTAACAATGCAAAGATTAGCTTGATTAAGTGCCTTTATCAATATAATTATTCGCTAACTTTAGCTTCGAACAATGGACCTTATATTACGTTAGTTATATACTATTATGTAGTTTCAGGATTTTAATTATAAGTCTTATCGTTTATCGCGTATAAAGTGCCTAAGCTTAGGTTAAGAGATCTGATGGCTTTTTCAAAGAATATTTCCTCTTGTTTAGAAGACAATACATGACCTTTAGAACAACAAATAAATAAGAGAGTAAGTCAATAGAATAGCTACGTTGACTTAAAGACATCGATATCCACAGAACATATAAAGGTATGTTCTGTGTCGATATCCATTAGGTTTTCTTTTTTTATCTATACTAATATTATAAAGCTGAAGAGTTTGTTTGAATGCGCTAATCTCAGAAACTACTGGTCCGATTTAGAAAATTCTTTCAGTGTTAGATAGCCCATTTATCGAGAATGGCTATAGGCTACTTTTTATCCGGGTGCGCCGAGTAATTCCCACGGGACGCGGGTGAAACCGCTGGCAGAAGCTAGTTAATTAATCATTTATTTATTTGCAATGCATATAATAATGATAAATATGAGTGATATCGAAAGTTTATTTATCCTATCTTAAGCTTTACTTTAAATTGAGTCTTTACTTTGATTGAAAACAGTACTTATTGCACAATTTAATTTTATTAACACGCCTGGTAATTTGTGTTCGGCCATACTTTGATCTCAACGTTTATCGAAATAATTTATCAAAGGCAACTGTTTACTCTTACAAATTATTTATGTTATGTTTCTTTGAATAATTTTATTTCAATGAAGAAAGGAAGTTTTGTTTCTTAATCGAGTACAATATAAACTTATTAAAATGCCAATGACCTGTACTTGATTACTCATTGTTTTGTTAACTTTTTAATCGTTTTATTTGACATTCAGTGAGAGACCTTACCTTTACCACAAAATGACGCATACCTCTATACTCATGTTTTAAGTTGAAGAGTTTCTTTGGACGCGTTAATCTCAGGAAGGATGAGTCCGATTTGAAAAATTATATCAGTGTTAGATAATCCATTTATCAAAATAGGCTACAGACTACTACTACTTTTTATCCAGGTGCGTGAAGTTGTTCCCACGAGGCAAAGCCGCTGACGGTAACTAGTTACTCAAATAAAATGGCGCAGGTACCTAACACGTTTGTATGTTAACATTTGTATTCTTCCTCAAAACAGGTTTCTCTAACGTGACTCGTATTACAACCGTACCAATAGATTCGTGTAAATAGTGCAAAGTAGACAAAGTAGAACATTGCTCGACTACTTTAATTATACTTCCTACTATTGACAAACAAATTGACATAACCGTACTAGTTTAAATAAAGAACTAATTACCAAACGATCGTACATGATAGTTTCAGTGACGCCTACGCATGGTTCAATGTACTGCTCATTCATTTCGCGGTGTCAATGACTTTAATAGCGTTCATTGAATAATAAGTCCGAAAACGATATTTTGTGGTCTCGTTTGCAAAAACTCCAAAAGAAATTGGGAATTTATTAAAACGGTTTATGCAGTTGGATTTTTAGGGTTCCGTAGCCGAATGGCAAAACTAACGGAACCCTTACTAGAATTGCGTCCAATGTCTGTCCTGTCTCTCTGGCTGTCCACCGATATGTCCAACAGCCAGTTCTATTCCCGCAACCATTACAGACTATCACCATCTCAACTCACGGTTAGGTGATTGTGTATCTATGTTAACCGCCTTCCCGATTATTTTATCATAAAATAAAAAAATCATCAATATGGAAGGGGCTTCCCATACAATGGAACTGACAAAAAAATTTTGTTTTTCGTCTAACCTACACTTGTGGGGTGTCTATAGATAGGTCTTTAAAAATGAGATTGAGGTTTCTAAAACCATTTTTTCTCAAAGTCAATCATTTCAGAGTAAGACACTTTCAAAGTGCTAAAATGTGTGTCCCCCCCCCTGTAATTTCTAAACTACCAAAGCGAAAAATCTAAAAAAAATATATGTTATAGATCTTAATAAAAACTATCAACCAAAATTGGTTTGAACGAAATACAGTCAGTAGTTTTTGAGTTATAGCACTTTTTCAGTAACCGCAAATTATAACTTTGTTATTCATATATTTGTATGAAAAACAAAGTAATTTTTTGTAGGTACGTTTATTTTTCATAAATAATGGAACGGAACCCTTCGCGTGCGAGTCCGACTCGCACTTGGCCGGTTTTGTTTAGTTAAGTATTGATTTTGAAACTAAAATCAGGGGACATGCAGTCCCGTCGGGGCTGCGGGTTGTTCGAAAGAATTACCGCGGCCCTGACACACAAAGGGCTCCCGAAGGAACACGGTGGGTTTTAGTCAGTAAAAGTCTGACACTCCCTCCCGCCGTCACCCACAGCGTGAGGGGTCATACTGATGATTTCCCATCGTTAAAAAAAAGGCCATGTAGTTATACCAAATACCAATAGCGAAACCATTCATAAAATTGCCGCCCAATGGGCAAATCGGCAATTTGACGGCTGGTTATGGTTTAGTTATAGTTATATGGTGTATAAATCTGTCATTATATTTCTCTTATGCAATTCATATCGGAAGCGTAGTATTAAGTCATCGCTCTTGGCAACTAGATCGGTCAGTCTATCTAGATATATGTAGTGTTAGTTTCACATCACTGACCGCAATATAATAATATCCTTTCCCAACTAGGTCAGCTCTATTCCCACTTATAATTCTTAGAGGTCAGATGACGTATAGACTGGTGTTGCCTCCTGGTTCCACTCAAGCTTTCAGACCCGCATTGTATCAATCTTGCGTAGTTTTTCTGGGTCGGCTCCTGAAAGCAAGAGTAAGATTTCAAACAGCCTAAAAACTTTTCTTAAATATTGGTCTATCTATGGTGTTTAAGCAGAATTATTTAAGTCATAGAACCAGGTACAGAAATTATTGTTTACAGATCAAGAATGGTCTACTCATAAAGAATGGTGGGCTCACTCGAAGAATCGGAAAGTGTGGAAGCAAGATGGGGAGGTCCAGCAGTAGGATATTATAGGCTATTAAAAAAATATAAACAAACAAAAATCTCTTCAGCACTCTGTATACCTGTAGATTACGCCTTAAAATTACACAATTGTTTTTTTTCCGAATAATACCTTAAATTCAAGGGTGGGACTAACAATTTCCTTCGATAACGTCTGTTGACTCAATGTCAACTATTGTTATCTGTTCAGGTAAAAGTTAAATAACCTTGTACCTGTTTGCAGGTTTTGGTTAAACCTTCTTATTTGTTTTTTTTTTTTCCTTTTTTGTTACTGATACACCTCTTTGCTGTGGTTGTTTATTCAAGAGCCTCAGATAATTTGTTTATTTTTTTATTAAAGCGTTTTGAAATCATATTGTAACCAGAAGCAACTAGATACTCAATCAAATATGGCTTCTTAATTAAAAATTAATGAGTTTTTTCTGCAAAGTTGTGACATCACTGAGACATTTGTGCCGCAATTTAGAAATAAAAGACTTAAAGATTGAAAAGTGGGACACCCAGTCATTAGGGTCAGACAGTGTAATAGTATTAACTAATGGCAAAGCTAGATTATGAATTTATGATGCAGTATTTCATAGGAAATAAATTCTTCCATGTAGCAACTGATGAACTTATAGTGGCATCATATTTGAAACCTATAATTTTCTATCATTTCGAAACATATAATTTTTAAGGGACCAAAATAGGTTACTTGTTGGTTTGTGCCTGTTATAGAACTTCAAATATACAATTACTCTGAGACGTGACTAGTTCAGTAACCTTAGAGCATGTCTCTTCTATAGTGTGATTATCAGTGCTTACTAAGATCAAGATACTGCGGATGATAAAATATACTTCGTGCCAAACTTAATGTCGATGGCAATGGCGGCTTGAATATTTCGCGATTCGCATTGAAACCATGTTTAGATACCAGCAGGCTGAGATATCTGTAGGAACTCAGAAGTTAGCTACGAAACGCCTTTAAGTTTGACTATAGCTAAGAATGCTGGTATTACGGAAGTTAGCTATGAAACGCCTTTAAGTTTAGCTATAACTATACTAGTATTACGATTCTTGTACTTATTAAGTCCATGCCAAATTCTTACGAAAGCATTATACCCAAAAGTTACTGTTTTCAAAGCTAACAGTATTTGTGTGTCCAACTTTACATATTAGTGGCTACCTAGCCAACCTACCCACGCCTGCGTTTATGTAACTTGAATTTCGGACCATGACCAAAATGGCACCTACTTTTGGTATAGAGGTTCTCATCACTTAACGTCTGTGGGTTTGATAATAATTGGACTCTTCCTAAGATTTGTGTCAATTCCTCCTAATATGTAGAGGCGCCTGCACATCAACCTATCACAATCTGTCAAATGTCTTCAATACATTTTCAACCTTTTTACAGCAGTGGAAGGTTAATGTTCGATTGGTAAAATTTTACAAATTCGGGTAGGACGACTTCAGGTCACTGTTGTCGTCTGTACTTATAAATTCTAACGTAATAGGACTAATAAACCAGTAGGTATGCCTTTTTAGGGTTCCGTAGCCGAATGGCAAAAAACGGAACCCTTATAGATTCGTCATGTCTGTCTGTCTGTCTGTCTGTCTGTCACAGCCACTTTATTCCGAAACTATTAGGACTACACAGTTAAAACTTGGTAGGTAGATGTATTATATTAATCGCTTTACGATTTTCGTACAAAAATAAAAAAATAATAATATTAGGGGGTGCTCCCCCCATACATGAAACTGAAACTAAAAATATTTTTTTTCATCAAACCTGTACGTGTGGGGTGTCTATGGATAGGTCTTAAAAAATGGTACTGAGGTTTCTAAAACCATTTTTTCCTAAAGTCAATCATTTTAGAGTAAGACACTCCCAAAGTGCCAAAATGTGTGTCCCCCCCCCCCTGTAATTCTTAAACTACCAAAGTGAAAAATCTGAAAAAAATATATGTTATAGATCTCAATTAAAACTACCAACCAAAATTGGTTTGTACAAGATACAGTCAGTGGTTTTTGAGATATAGCACTTTTTCAGTAACCGCAAATATAACTTTGTTATTCATATATTTGTATGAAAAACAAAGTTATTTTTTGTTGTCGAGAAATGTTCGTGTTTTGGCCAATTGTAGGTAGTAGGTACGTTTATTTTTCATAGATAATGTAACGGAACCCTTCGTGTGCGAGTCCGACTCGCACTTGGCCGGTTTTTTAAACAGTCATCATTCTAAGAACATATCTGATTTCAGAATGTGCAGTCTTAACAATTTCTTTTCTTCCTCTTATTTAATTAACTTGGTAGAACAGTTCCATTATGTTGCATATGACAGCCTTGCTTAAGTGCCTCTTTATCAATCACACTCCTAACACATATGTCATCATAATTACCATTACTAACATAATTGCCTTCAATTATCTTAATAGTCATAAGTAGTGCATTGATATCGCAACTAAAAGAATTACATGGTATGATAAATAAATACATTTAATAATCATAGTTTCATTCTAGCTAGTTATACAATATCTGTTATTTCTCTATTCATTATAGCATTTAGTACTTATCCTAAAATCTACATAGTATTATTCCTTCCTATGTATTACTAATTTTCCTTCCATCATGAGGAAACTCTCCTTTCAATAAAAATAGCTTTTTATCTTTCTGTGTCATAACTATTCGTACTGCATACTATCTTTAGTTTGTAGATTTAAGTTCGATGAAACATTCTTTCAACAATCATACTATATGTACGGATATACTTTCGTTTACAGTGTAAGTTCAATTCGATCGCTTCAAAGTTAACATTCAAACGAGAAGAGACTTCACAATAAACAAATTTGCGATTCGATAAGAGCTATATTCCTCTGCACATTGTAAGCAAGTTTTGAAAGGGGCTCCCTGAATTCTCGCTTCAATACAGAGCGCTTGAATCGGTCTACGGGGACTCCCGTACTGTATTAAGGTTCGTTCATATCAGATATTGAGCGTATCAGACATGGCTTGGACGACAAAATATTCTTTCATACACTTCATAGATAGACATAAACATATCTGGTGTCCGCGCAAGCAAGGTTCTGTGACATCAGCCAGTATTCTCGAAAATGTTTTACTTAAGCCGTTCAATGAGGCACTGTTGAATACTTACTTCTTTTCTACTAGTTTATCTGACGGGATCTAAACATGTCGTAGTCTTGGTCCCACCCATCGTCGTTATATTTGAAAACTGTTATCTAGTAGTACCTGCCACGTTACGTGGTAGATGTGACCTAAGCTTTAGATTCAACACGGTTCGTTCAAAGAATATGTCTTTCGGTTCGCTTTCCAATGGCTTGGTTATAAAACTTCTCGTTGCTGTCCCTTGTGACCTTTGAATAGCGTTGATCCCTCGGTCAAATCTGTATGGAGTAGAAATCTGACTTGGGTTGAAACAGGGTCCCTGGTTTGTTTAGGCTCGCTTGAGAAAATTACTCATGGTCATAAATATTTACTTTATATATATATTACGAAATATACCTTGTAGAAAAACTAAATAGTGGTAAAGGTCAAAAGTTGCTAGAATCAAACTTATTTAAATCACTAAAAGCCGGTTTTTGAGCACTTTAATCAGTGGATTGTCTATTTTCCTTTAATAAATTATACAAAGCCGATAAAAGTGCTCACAAACATAATTTTCAATTAGCACATTAAACGCATCCTCGCCAACATTCACGCGATCATATCAAGCTCAATTAAAACTAACTAACAGTACATAAATGCAGTTATCGTCACACGACTTAACGACGCTCCTTGAAGATTAGCAATGCATTCACTTAAAACGATAATTCACACGTTTTTATTTATCATCAAACATTGGTTCAGTAGCTTCATTGCCAATGTTTACTTTTCTTGAACAAAAACTTCTGTTGTTGTATGTAAATGAATAATTTTTAAGGTCAACGCAGCCAATCTGCCTTTAACGAGTGTGAAGAACATAGACGATTCAAAGTTATGTATTTCGAAAATAATTATCGTAGATGTAAAACAGAATTCACTGCCAATATTACGAAAAATACTGGTCCAAATTGTTACAAAATATGTTACAATTTTGAGCATACACTGTCAATATTTGTTTATCGCTGAAACTACGCTTCACAGGAGCGTTGTAACAGGCGACGATGACGTTGCGTGATCGCTGCGCGTTTATAACGTTTGTATTACGTTCGCCAGTGTCGCGTTTGTTGTTATAAGGAAACACGCGAAAAACGGCTTAGTGTGTTGTATAGCTGAAACAAATAGGGTTAGCAATAATAATAGTAACTCAGGAGGTAAAGACGACACTGGAGAAAATTATTTTAAAGAATCTGGGGCTTTTAATAGATAATAACAAAAAAAAACTCATAAATCTCACAAAAAAGGTCACAATACTTAAAAGTATAAATGCATAAATGATTCTCGTATAACTAACATTGAAGATCTAGAACGACGGACGGTGGCATTGGTCCTATTTTTTAATAGCATCGTTTCCTAAAATCCATTACTCTACTGTTCTTGTAAAGATGTAACTTAACTACTGATAGACATCGGTAGAACATAAGTAGACGGAATAAAGCTCTCGAAAATACATAAGATGCAATTGCCTTCGAACGAGGTATACTGTCCCAGGAGTATTCCTCAGAAGACCCTAGGGAAACTGGTTATTACGATAGAAAACAAGAATGGGGAAGATACAATGATAACACCCAATGTGGCAAGATACATGTTTTATTTATTTAGACCTGTTACATTTGCTTTAACAAGCAATAATACGGACAAGGAAAGGATCACATATTTTGTCATTGTTATAAATATTTACACGCAATACATTTGTTGTGATGGATTTTTTGGAAAATCAATCCTGTACTGCGTCTACCAGATCACTGCTCTATGTTTGACCATGATCAGATAGAAGAATGGGCTTCCGCAAACTGTTTCTTATTGTGTGTTCTCTTACTGCGGAATTCAATAATTTTGCTCTGTTTCTTTGGTTACTAGCTTGCTTTTTTTTGGTTAATAGCTTGTATGGAGTTAATGTCAAAATTTAATCTCTAATTACAAATCAACAGATAGGCTATTGGGGACGGCCGTTAGAAAAGCCGTAGAAACTGATACCATTAGCAGATGCGATATTTCCTTGAGACTAAATGTTATAAACAAAGTTAGTTTTAGAGTCATCTGACCTCTTCTACGACCACAATCGTGGACTAATCGACTTTGTCTTCACACGCTGACCTTACACTAAGCTTCATTTAAGTACGAACGCTCGTGACCTTGACTGGGGTCAGGTAATCCTCCATGAATTATTTATTTTTAGACACGCGTTTTTATTGACCTTCAACGGTATCAGCATACAGAATCAAGTATATTTTAGGCTCAATTAACTTGAACATCGCTGTTTTGGTATGAATGAGTGAACTTATTATTTGGTGAACTAAAATTGTAGTTTTAGATGTCATGATCCACCAAATTGGAGAAAAAACTATTTTAGTTCGGTGTTGCTTTGTATTTCATTGTCTTTGTTATTGTTGTTTCGTTTAAACCTAAATAATATAAAAGCCGCTGTGTTTACTTGACTGTGAAACTGTTTTCAATCAACATTAACGAGGGCTTTATCACCATCAACATTCGTAGTCTATTCTTGCAGACTTTTAAGGATATGTGCCGTGCCACCCAATAGCTTTATTTGAACGTTTTTAAAAATGCCATTCGACTGAAATGAACCGACGGACGGGACATTTCTTCGACTATATAAATTCCTGACCACATAGTTCTTTATATCCATTTGAACATACCAGAAAAAAAATCATTTACTGGGAAAAAACTATCAAAAGATTTTCTTACTGCTATAAGATAAAATTCTAACAGAGCAATCTGTTTTCTACTAAAAACACCTGAGATCTTTGTAGATAGGATTTCTCCATTAATAATAACACAATGCGGGTTTAGCGGGTGATCAATCAAATTAGTGTTTGACAGAGCAGAAATATTACCTCAACTAACTTTGATGGTAAAGAAACTTGCTGTTATTAATTTTGATTTAAGATGGCGTTTAGCAGATGTAGTAATTAACGTTATGGTTTAATTTATGTGTGAGCTGTCTTCGTGATTTGGTTTCTGTTATATTGTTTCGTTTTATTCTCAGATGATTTTGTAATATGGTTATTTTTTTCTAATCTTATTATCGACTTAAGACCAATTGTAGTGTGGATCAATAGTGGTGTTGTCAATAATATGATAAGCGTATATTCTTTTTCTAAATTGAGAGTCATCTAATTTAAATATTTAATAAAATAAAACTTAACCAGTACTTTTTAGTCATACATAATTAAGTTATGTACCAAATCATGAATGACATAATCTCTTATACGGCTTCCTGTTTCTGTTAATGAGTATTAAAAACTAAGTCGTTCACACAGCTTAGATTCATAGAAAGCATTTGACGATGTAGGTCAGCGAGTATGAAATGTGAAGTAATTTGCACGGAGCCTTTGCAGTGAATACCAAGTTTAATTAATGGTACACCTGAATAAAATGCGTCTAAATTACTCTGCATGCTTCTGGATTTATTGAGGAGAGAGGTATAAGAGAGCTTGAAAGTCTAACAAAAAGAAGGACACAGAATCTAGTGTAGATGGTAAGCTGATGAGAGATTCTTATCGTTTGATTGTTCGATACGCTACCAGACTTCTATTTTAACTGTACGAAATAACACGTGCGTGAATGATATATTGAGTACGTAAATGAGAAACCTCTTTCAGTACTTTACGAAGCCTATCAATTTAGAAGCCTTTAATAATTGCCTTTTCTCAAGCACTCCGAAACGAACCCACTCCAAATAATTTAAAGGCTTCAATTCAAATTGGTTTTCGGTCGAGAGCACCTTCGTTCACACTTACCTGACTTCGAAATTTCAAACATACGGCTTTGAGGTGTGACTTCGTTCGAGAAATCTAGGTCAAACATTTAATAAGAGGTTTTGCCAAGTCCTTTGCACTAGCTTAAAGAACTTCGCTCGTTGACACAGCTTTAATTAATGTGGCACCAAAAAAATGGAGCCCTAATTACTTCGCTCTCACCAAATCGGGAGGCAGAAAACGATGGATCTGAATTATTCAGCTGGGCGTTCTAAACGGTATTAATGAGTTTATATTTGGCGAATATTTCATAATTTGCGAGCTAAATTCGCGCAATTAGCAAAATATTAAACAGTTTAAACGGTGACAAGGTCATTAGTTTGTCAACTTCTAATATTTAACTCTTGCAAAAAGTGCTTATTTTCAACACACTGTTGATACCCCTAAATCTCTGGTCTATGTGACTGCATTGCACACAAAAGTCGAAGAATTTAATATGATTTTTTTTTCTATTTTAAATGTTCTTATACCTATCTGGGGCTTAGATGAGTTCAAACTACCGTATAGACTTATATGCAGCCTTCGCAGACAGAAATACACTCGACTTTCCATTAACACAAGGATATGGAAACTGGATCTCAGTAGAACAGAAATGCAAACTCGACGCCTACGCAGCACAACAATTCCTGATAGTTAATCATATCAATTTAAATGTAAACAACTTTGGCAATATGCACCGGCTTAATACCCCACTCGTTTTCATATTGATCTTAGCCTAGACTATTTGGCACAAGTGAAGGGGTTTATCAACATGCTTATTCTGTATCGACGACGGCGAATGGTGCCGAAACAAAAAATAGTAACAGTTATATAAAGCTTCCAAAATCTGCTTTGTTAGAGGTGCAAGTTTAAAAAATTCTCAAGTAAGTTAAGCTCTTTCAGTAGCATAGACATTTCTGAAGCAATTACATAATTTGTCTTTTGTTGACAGACCAAGATTTGTGTTGCTGTTTATTCTGTCTCGTAAATAAATCATGGTTTCAAAGTGTACATGTGTCTACCAGCCTGTATGGCATAGGTACACTGACGCACACAACACGTTCACCGTACGATCAGGGTCGATATTACGCTCGGCTGTCTCCAAAACATTTTATACTTCTCTGCACGCTACACGGATCAATTGACAGGAGACACGCGAACTCTCTATCTTACTATCGTTTGTTGTTACCACAGTTGTTACTCCACTTTGACGTAGAAAGAGGGCAATACGTTTCGTGTCGAAGTACCGAAAGCTGTGCAAGTGTAACTTTCAATTGAGAAATTGTAATTAAGGCATTGTTTTGGCATCGATTTTGCATCAAATATGAATTTGATTATTTTATTTTTAGACAGTCTCTCTCGATTGCAAGATCTGTTATTCATATGCGTCTTGCTCAAGCCAGCACGTGAATAAAGCAGTCATAAGACTAATGCTGACTTAACACTTTAATGATCTTAACGCACCTTAATAATATTCTTGGTAATACTTGTTAAAAAAACTGCTGAATCAATTGAGTCATTCTCAGAATCTCATCCCAATCATCTAATCCCCACAACATTGGCTTCTTTCAATGACTAAGAACTACAAAAGGGGCTTATTTTACATTATAAACACCAGTCGCGTTTGAACACAACTTGAATGCAGAGTTTTAGCAAAAACCCGTCGATATAAAAACCTAATTTAGTCCTAACAGTAAAGTTCGTGACGTGCCCGCCAATCCGGCCAGTTGCATCATTGTGTGTCATCGCGGCACACCCGTGGGCGGTTCTGTAAACAAATCGTGCCTTAGTTAGCATATTTTTTGCTTTATGTGGTAGAAGAGACGACGCAGAAATAGATATAACTAAGGATAAAGGCAACAGAAGTGAAACAAGGACTAAGGCGAAGCGAAATCAAGTCAGGTATTTATAATGAGATGCTGACCTGGGGCAATTTTTTTCCTGAAAATAAACAATGTACGTCAATTTCAGCCCCGAAAACAATGAAAGCGGAGGCATTTTCATTCACAAAAAATGTAAACACTACTAACAGTACTTTTGTTACAATAGCCCTATTGTTTTAACAATTTGTGCTTACCGTAATAATTGTTCCAGAATAAATGGTTATTCACAAAATCGGTATGGGCGTACTGACTATTTAAAATAATACAGAGGGCCAGTGTATCTTAATATGCCGCGGCGGCATTACTTCAAATGCAAATGTCAACTGTGTCCAATTAAATTTATTCAAATTTATTTCTTGTAGACTTGAGTTTGTCGTAGTTTTTGCCGCATTCCAAGATATACTGCATGCGCCATTCGCTCATTACACAGTTTACGACAGCCACATACTCATTAACAATCATGTCGAAAATAACCGACCATTATGTTTTAATACAATGGATGTTCTTGAAGCTGTCATAGACACCGCTCCCTGAACTGCTACGGAGTAACTTCCTTCGCCAACATATAGTTTCACACGATATTAACTCGTAACAACCTATAACAGAAGCAAAATAGAGTTGAAAATCGTGTAGCAACATTTTCTATAGTTAGAATGAAAAGTTGGTTGTTCTCGTCAAGCCAGTTATTGTAGTTGTGCTGTCATGCGATAGCTGGTTGCAATAGGAGCAGTCGTAACCACACACTGTGGACTCCACAGAACATATAAAGGAGGTTAGAAGGGCCTTGTGGGCGGGGCACGCGCGCCGCGGTTATGAGCAGATTCTCAAAACCAGCCGAAATTGACTACAATCGCGCGTTTGTTGTGACAGCGTACGACGCTCCGAAAAAATATTAAATTATGACGTCTTACGCAATTATTACGTGTTGGGAAAGAAGCCAGGTGTGTAGTGTAGCACGAGACGGGATTTCTTTTCACCGGTAAGTCCAAAAACATTAAAATACTTGTGATATTTGTAATTATACCATTGGCATTATGAAGTTTGTATACAATAACGATATTATCGCAGGCAAACGAAAAGTAATACATTGCTTGAAATACATGCGAACCAATTGGCACTACGTGAGCGATCGCGCAATGTATTACGTACACAGCGAGAGTCTCGAGTACCGAACCAATGGTTCAATTCCACGAAATCTAGCCATATCGATAGTGACGTGCCGAGTTGTAAACAATGTCGATAATTACTCTGCTGCAAGTGATATTATCAATAGTACACATTGTAGCTTAATATTATTATTTATTTTTGCCAGAACATTTAAATATTTTTTTAAATTATTAGATATGTATGTAGAAAATGAATAAAAAAATGATTTTAAAATGGAGTAACGTTGTTTTTATTAACCGACTTCAACAAAAAGGAGGAGGTTCTCAATTCGGCCGGTATATATATATATTTTTTTATGTATGTACACCGATTACTCCGAGGTTTCTGAACCGATTTACGTAATTCTTTTTT